>WJFB01002266.1:0-20728 GCA_009870185.1 Pygmarrhopalites habei
AGAACGTTTTGCCACAAAAACCAGGTTTCTCCTATAGCCTATGTGCTTATATATGGGTCCGACTGTATATCAAATTTGTAGCCTTTTGATTCCTATGTGCAATTTTTGTACGTCTAGACTCTGAATAAGTACACTATGTACTGTACATATTATTTTACATAATACAATTCCAACACACAACCTACAGAAGTTTTGTTTGTCTCTTTAAATGAATTAATAGGAGTTCTTCTCCTCATACATGTACAATGCTTACGTGTGTACCTTATTTGTTTGTAACATAATCCATGTATGTCAACGGAAATTGTTGTATAGTTGCAAATAAAGAGAGAGAGTGTGTATGTGTGTTGTTACGACTCAGTTCTTGCAGTATATATGTTCTTGGGATATGAGCATGCATTTTGTATACGTGTTCTTTCAAACGATATCCACGGAAGTGTATTCTTAATTGAACAGTACACATGAGAATTTAACTTTGAAATCATACATTGCAAAATTAGGCTATGGTGAACAACACACAAGAGAAAATTAGTAATTTTAAGCTCACACAAAAAATCTGAGAAAAATTAGCCTCGTAAATTGTGTGCGTGTGTGTGTGGGTGGGTGTGTATGGGAAGGAGAGATTACATGTTTTTATTATTTTGTAATCGAAAATCAATTTAAAATTTGTTTTTTTATATAAACCCATATAATGCAACGACTTTTGAACTATCATATGTATGGAATTAATTAATAATCTACAAAGTCTCGTCCAAGATTTGATGACAGAATACACTTTGTGTGTGTTTGGATTTTCTGGCATTATTCAGTATGACACATTCACTGGTGATGTAACTTTAGGTCAATTTCCAAATTGAAATCTCCGCATTAGCGTGTATGTGGTATAGTGGGGTGGATTGTTAGCTCTCATTATATAACATTCAGAGCAGATTCTGAGCATTCACACTCCCTTTCCATCCTCCGTCTATTATTTTATTACTCTACTAATAGTATCATGCTGACACACACAATATGTATCTACGTGTGTGGAGAGAGACTCATTCTACATTGTATAAAAATACAAAAAATTACAATCATTTCATACCATTTGACGACAAAGTTTAGAGGTTAATGTACTAATTAGTTGACTGAACACTGTCCCTTTTTATGTTCTTTGTTCCTTGGTAAATAACTCCATATGCAAATTGTTGTGTGTTTGTGTGTGTGTCATGACATGAGATTGATGGAATATGTTTTTCCTCAAACTAAATGATAATGTAGCATGCGTACACTCATTAGGGGTATTAAAATAAAATATTATTATTCCTCTCTTTGAATTTGATTATTGTAGATTTTTCTGTTCTCTCTCTTTCTCTCTGTGCTCTGTGTCGTCATTCCCTTGCCGTCATGTCATACAACACACTGTCACAAATTTTTTCCAAAATGAATTGGATAATTATTGTGTCACTCTTTTTACTGGAATCTTTTTGAGAGTCGTCATTTCGAATGCGTCACTTTTTTTGCATTTCCATCATACACAGAGACACAGGGAAGAAAAACATCTGGTTTTAGACGGATTCATTCAAGTTTTGAACTCTGCCCCACCCTGCAATAAACTAATATAGTATTAAAATAGTTTATTATACCGTCACCATCATCATTAAGTAAGGAGCAAGTATATTCTCCCCTCAACTCTCTTGATACTTATTTTGGATATTGCCGAATATAGGTATGTGTGTGTATTTATGCTCCCCCCAAAACAGACACAGACACAATCTTTTCTAGTATGTAGTAGTAGTACATAACAAAAATGTGAGTCAGTTAAACTGAGTTGACTCCCACTCTATACTTAGACTTGCATAATATTAAACTCGACCATGAAAATAGAAAAAAGATACATGTGTACTTGTAGGTGTACACACATTTGTGTTATGTGTATAATACACAGAGGTACTTTTACTTGACAGTCTCTCTACCCTCTAATGTGTGTGCCGACTGCCGTGTATGTGTGTGTCTGTAGGATAATAAATATTTAGGGATACAGTCTCTACTCGTAACAAATTCAGATTTGAGCCTGTAGTTTTCAGTTTTTCCTTAGCAGTTTGTAGCGGAAGTGTGTGAATAAAAACGTGTGTAAGTATATTGTGTTGTGTGTGTGTGTGTTGAATGTATTCATTCATTAAAATAGGAATCCTGTTTATTGTTGTTCCCATTACTAGCTATATACCTATATATATAGAGTGAGTTGATGATTGGTGTGTCGGGGTGGATCGAACCGAAGGAACATTTTTCCTGACGGTAAAGTATATTTATTTTGGATAAACTAGATTACGGTATAAAAATCAGTGAATTTTACGTAGCCAATCACAAATACACACTATGTACATACACACCTGTATTTGATTAGTAATTAATTAGAATGACTGTGGAATTTGTACACGTTTGGATGGACGATGGACAGTCAGAAAGAAGGACAGAAAAGTTGAAGAAATAAATAAACGAAGAAGAAGAACAATGTAAAAATGGTGCGTTCGCGTTAGGAGGATTGTGCGTACAAATAGAATGTAGAAAGAGAAATTTATTTACATGTGATAATATTACATGAATGAGGAGGAGGGGGAGGGAAGAGGTTGTCAAGAAGTTAGGTATGTGTAAATTTTTTGCATTTTAACTCTCACGTACTCTACTCATTATGTTGTAATGATGGTTTGGAGCATTTCCTCTTCAGAGTGTTTGTTATGAAAGGGAGAAAAGAGAATGTTGGTCACTGCTTAACTTACTATTATTTTATGAACGGTGAATGTGGAGTTGACTACACAACACTAACACAGGAATATTAAGGGAGTGGTGGTATAGGATAACCTCAAATATATCGTCACAAAATAATGCATATAATAGGAAAAATATCATCTTCACGCACTATGTGAAAAAAACTTCATCTTTTCTGGTTTGCTCACGGCGAATCTTTTTTTTGTGTGTTCCCGTTCACAGAGACTCGTTTTTCTCCTCTTGATTTGCTCTTTTTTTGTCTAAGATTCAAAGATTCTTGAACTTAGCATCTTTGCAAAAAACTTTGGAGAAAAAATCATCATCATACTGAGTACATACTACAGTTTCGGAATTTGGACAAATTCTTCTGTAGTACATGGAAGTGAGGTGAAGGGACTGTGATAATTTTTAGTGAATATTGTGCCATTTTCATTATTATTTAAAAGTGAAAAGCAACAGTTGTTACATAATTCATTATCTGTGTTCCTCATGACCTGTGGATTTACATACTAGGATATTTTCTTGACTCCTTTTTTTACGGCATGAGTAAGTGAATACTGTTAATATATTTATTACAATTAAGAGAGAATATTGTCCAGGAAAATTTTAATTCCATAATATTCTTACTAACGGGATAGTCAAAGATGGAACGGTAATTTTCAGCGATTTGTAACGGTGTTCAAAGGACACTTGACTGTTTCTGTGTGACCTTTTTATTTTATGGTATAGACGACGAATATAGTGTGTATAAGGTTTTGTACAAAAGGATGATATGATTCGTAGGAGGAAATGCATATCAAAATGTATTTGTGTGTGTGTATAGTCAATTTATAATTTTGTAGTTTGAAGCTTGCACTGAAGGATGGTCGGTTTAAATTTGTGGAGTCTCGTTGGTTATCTGAACTGGACAAATGTGTGCGTTTATCTTTTTGCCATCTCGGCATTAATCGGGGTGGTTCACAAGGACACAATTTATATTGTCATCAAGACTTTACCGAGAGACTTGAGGTACTTGAAACGTGTTTTTTTACACTTTGATGTATACATCATATTTCAAGACATCCTTTAAGCAAAGAATTTGTATTTTTTGAAAAAAATTTTTTCCGAAATTATTCAACACTTTTTGTTTTGTTTCAACTTATTCAGAGGAGCCGTCCGAATCTTCAAATCCCTTAGACGAATTAGGTAAAAAAACAAAGACAGAGAGTTGTCATCTTTTTTTGTTCTTTGAAAATTAATCTTAGTTTCTAATAACTATAATAATTTTTATTTAATAGAAAAGCCAAAAGAGAAAATTTGACGGTACTCAAAATCTTTGAGGAGAATGCAAAAAAGTTTCCAGACAAAATTTGCTTTGTTTTTGAAAATCGTTCAGTCACTTTCAAAGAGGTAATAAGATATATACCTTGATTTATAACTTTGAATCAATTGAAAATTTCTAATTATGGACTCTTTGAATCAAATTTTTGTAGGCTTCCGAGTATTCTAATCGATATGGAAACTACTTTAGCACACAGGGGTACAAAAAGGGTGACTCAGTTGCTTTGTTTATGGAAAATAAACCGGAATTCGTCTGTATTGCTGGAGGACTCAATAAAGTAATTTGAGAGAAATGTCAAAAGTACTTCATATCACACCAAACTGATTACGTTTATCAATGATGATTTGTTATTATTTTTGTTGACACAGATAGGAGTAGTCACCGCATTGATGAATACAAACTTGAGACTCAATAGTTTGAAACACTGTTTGGACGCTGTCAATGCGAAGGCTGTTATCTACGGTCATGAGTTGGGCGAAGGTACAAAACTTAGTTTTTTCTCTAAGACAGATTAGATTTGTTTTTTTTCTCTTGTGTCTACTCGTGTCGTAATCACACTCACACACAAACTTTTCTCTTTCAATATATGGAAAGCTATGTATGGAAAGCTAAACTTTTCTCTTTCAATATATGGAAAGCTATGTATGGAAAGCTAAACTTTTTTCTTATTCATTTTCCAGCAATAAAGGAACTATGTGCGAACGGAGATCTTGAAGGAAAAATTATCTACTGTTCCGGCGAGCTTAATAAGGATAAAATATGTCCTGGAGCAATTAACTTGGATGAAGCTATTAGAGATGTCCCAACTACTGTGCCTCCAGAATTAAGTTTGACAAACTTTTATGACAAAGCCTTTTTCCTTTACACAAGCGGAAGCACTGGGCTCCCCAAAGCAGCCGTAATAAAAAATTCTAGGTAAGACAAACAAACAAACAACAAAGGAATGAATGCACAATAATTGGCTTTGTTTAAATGTAACATAAAATTGTTGACATCATTTTTAGATTCTTGACCTACGTCTACTTGTCTCGCTATGCTTGGGACATCAGAGAGGACGACGTTATATATACGTACGTAATTTATATCTTCAAGTAATTATTATTTCTATTCAACCGAGTGTTTTTACAACATAATTTTAATTCCACTATCTTTAGATGCCTTCCATTATACCATGCTGCGGGTGTCGGGGTGGGGACTGGTCAAGCACTGGTTTTTGGATGTACTCAAGGTGAGGATAGTACCCTTATAATCTGATTTCAGCATTTATATACTTTTGTACACGATATATAAATTACTTTCACTTTCCAGTAATTCGTAAAAAGTTTTCCGCTTCAAACTTTTGGTCCGATTGCATAAAGTATGACGTTACGGTACGTTTTTTTATGTTACACTTCAACTTATATACCTTAAAAGAATTGTAATTAAATTACTGAGACGTGTATACATACGTATATGGTTTGTATGGAAAAGTTTTAATTGAACAAAATTGTTTATATTTGATTTTACAAAATTAGGTGGCTCAGTACATCGGCGAGATATGCAGGTACGTTTGTGTATCAGACTAGATTAAATTGTAGTTATTAAGTGCTTCAAGTCGCATTACAAGGAGAGTCTCAATCATAGAGGTATTCATAAAGAATTCTTTATTAATACCTCTATTAGAACCTACGATTTAGTGTTTATTTTAATATAAGTATAATTTAGATGCTATACTATTTATTTTGTAAATACTAGGTATCTACTTCGACAACCTGCATCCGAAAATGATACGAAGCATAAAGTAAGACTGATCATTGGCAACGGTTTACGTCCTGAACTCTGGTCAGTATACAACTTAAAACTTGAATTTGAAAATTTCTGTCTGACTTGTAAAAATCATCTATAATTTTTTCAATTAATTTACAGGAGGGAATTTGTTGACAGGTATAGTTCTTATTTTTTTCAAAGATATTTCATTAGGGCTACTATGTTTTTGGGACTACATGGAGCTTTTTTTGCCTTACAGATTCCGCATTACGAATGTTGGTGAAATTTACGGATCAACAGAAGGTGAATTATAATATGAATATTTAAAAATTTAGTACACTATACTGTCTGCCATCCATGTTATGTTGACATTACAATTCATTTTTTCTAACAGGAAATTGTGGCCTTTGTAAGTAGACTTTACAACTAATTTCGACAGTAATCAATTAGCATGCATTTGTTAATTTCTAATTTTTTCTCTTGACTCGACTCAAAGTGAACTTTGATGGCAAAGTTGGAGCCGTCGGATTTGTACCAAGGTAAAATAAAATAACTGTTTTTACGTCAAATATAAAGCTCAAATATATTAATAAAACTCATTGACATATTGTTATATGAATTTATAGGTTACTTCAGTCATTTTATCCTACGACTCTCATCAAAGTTGACGAAATTACGGGTGAACCGGTTAGAGATTCGAAAACAGGCCTAATAGTCAAGTGCAAGCCGGGTGAGCCCGGAGAAGTACGTCGAATTACATGATTTTCTAAATTGTTTACTCTTAAAGATATTGCACTGAAAGATGTTGTAATTCAAAGTAAGATTTAGTTACAAATATTGAAAATGAAAATAATTGATTACAGGTTGTTGGTCGCATTGACCAGTCTCATCCTACAAGGGAATTCAGCGGGTAAGCAATAACTAATTTTTATTGTTTACACAAAAAAGATGTTATTGAATTTTAAGACAGCCAATTACTTTCCCTATAGGTATGTTGGTGCCAATTCTCAAGACAAGATTATTAGTGATGTATTTAAGAAAGGGGACAAGGCTTTTCGCTCTGGTATTTACAATAATTAAATTACAATTTAAACAATTGATGCTTCATTCAAATGTCTGAATGAAATTGAGACGATTTTTTTTGTGTTCAGGTGACATTTTAGTTATGGACGAGTTGGGCTATTTCTATTTTAAAGATCGTTCAGTTGACAACTTTAGGTGAATAACATTTGATTCAATTTTGAAAACAGAAGCTATGCGTTTTGAATTTCTTTACAAATGAAAAAAATGGAATAACGTTTACAGATGGAAGGGAGAAAATGTGTCCTCTGTTGAAGTGGAAAATGCCATAAGTCAAATTTGTGGTTTACAAGACGTTGCAGTTTATGGCGTAAAAATCCCTGGCTGTGACTCTCAATGTGGTATGGCAGCTATTGCAGATCCTCAAAGGTAAAAGCAATGATTTTATAATTTTGTACATTTCTTAAAAAGATGTCGTTAATTGCAAATGATTAATGTTTTACAATTTTTTTCCAAAGATCCCTGGATTTCACCAGTTTAGTCAATGGAATGAACAAACAATTACCTTTTTATGCCAAACCATTATTCATACGTATACGTGACAGCTTAGAAACCACAGGTGACTTAATAAACATAACGGTGTAGATAAATGAAGAATCAAATGTTTATAAAATCAGTTCAATTTACTAAAAAAAGGTCTTTCTTATATTCAAAGGTACTCACAAGATTCAAAAGTTTCGTCTTCAAAAGGAAGGGTATGACATTACAGTTGTACGAGAGCCCTTATATTTTGCTATGGATGGGAAATATGTACCCTTGGATGCAAGTCTGTACAAGAGAATAATCAATGAGCATTGTAAATTTTAATTTCTCAATTTTAATTCAATTTTAATATTTTGTCATTATATATATATGTTTACCGGAAAAATTGAGTTCTCAAAGATAATCATCACCTTCGGAAGACAAATATTGGATTTTGTGTGTGTGTGTGTTTCTCAATAACCAACAAATTTTAGCTTAATTAATTTTTTTAATGAATTTAATAATTTTACCGTGACATCAACCAACTAACCGTAATCATTACCTACATTTGAGACATGTCAAGACTATGCACTTTTTCAAGTGAAGAGTCTTGACTCTTATATTTTACAAACAAATGCATTTGTCCGTGGGATGTTGAATTTCACTACTCCAACTGAAAGTCTTTTCTTTCTCTTTATATACACTTTAAAGGACGACGTCAAGAGTCATTTACTCTCATTTATTATTTTTGTGTCTATCGCAATTTAAGAAAGTTTAACACTTTAAGCCTTATTGAAATTAAATGTGAACTATGTACGCTAAGGAATTTAAATTTCTTTTATATGACATTTGTAATGGAAAAAAAGATATAACTGTGACTGTGCTGCAGCAGCAGAATGGATGAGGAAGTGCAGCTCTACAAATAATTATAATAATGAAATCAAAAGCCAATATGAAAACAAATTTTTTTTGTATCGTTTTTCCTGTCATCTGGAATTTGATTTCCGGAGCTTCAATGTAATTTTTACATACGAGATAATAATAAAAAAAATGTATTCTCCTTATTATTATACAATATGGTGCCCAGAGACACACAGAGAGATATAATATGCTAAATAAAAGGTGCTTCTTGCATATCAATAGTAAATTATATAATAACAACAATCTTCCTTCCTTCCTTTACACAATTATTTTAAATCAGTAAGTGAGACAGGTTAAGTAACAAGTGGTGTGTGTGTGCGTGTTGGAGGTACATTACATACAGTATTCATATATTAAATGTATAATTATTATTTCTCCCTCTCCACCTCCTCCTCCTCCTCTACATATTGTATTACATGTATAAAAACCCGTTTGAAAATTTCTCTACCATTTATTACATTTATGCAATGATGTGCACCACAAAACAATAATAATAATAAGCCAGTTCATAATAACAATAATATTGTAGCCTTCCATTTGTTTTTCTTCCTCTCTCTCTCTTCTCTCACACACACAAACACTCATATTTTTTATGGTCATTCATAAGGATATAACATCTTTTTGTCTCTCTACTGTACAACATTCGTACACTCAGTGTGATTACATGAGAGAATCACAATAATAATATAATAGACTGCACTCAGGTGTCTTCCAAACGTCATCGTCATTTTAACAGTTTGGATGTACTTATCGTATTGTACTCTATTATATAGACTGACCTAATTATGAGAGTGTGTATGGCAGTGGAGTTGAGAGCGTTTCTCTTTTTTTTCTTTCTGACTAACTTTCGATTCGATAGTTATTACGGCAGCTATTAGGTTTGTGATTAGTTGGTGCCCAGAGTAAAAAAGCCTCTGTTAAATATCATAAAATTCCTCGTTTTCACCAAACAATTGTTATGCATGATTTAAGCGACCATTCACCCTTCGATTGTCGATCGTCGACGATCCTTACCATTTAATTGGAATCCGTGTATCATAATTTGTGTCTCTGCTGTCGTGTGTGTGTTTGTGTGTGTACAACACACACACACTCAAAGAAATTAATAGTTCTACCTGTATTATCTCCTTATGAAATTATTACAAACGTCAAATACTCATCAAATTCCTTTTTATTTTATGGACTACTACCTTCATCATATCCTCATACCCTGAGTGCATCACACACTTTACTCCTCTGTGTAAAAAAATTCAGAATCATAATTGTTACAATGAAAATTTACATCATGACATGACAGTCAGTATGTACAAGAGTTCCACGAGTAATGACAGTCGAGTCAACACCACACAGACACACACACAGTGAGAGCCTTATCCTTATCCATTTATTTATTTATTTATATATATATATATATGGGAAAAAACAGGGAGAGAAGGGAACTAAACAAAAGTGAAATTAATAATAATGAATAATATATAAGAAAGATTCTGCCGTGCAATCAAGTGTACTTTTTAAATGGAAGAGAGAAAACCATTTTTTCTGCGTATAAAATGCTAGAATTTTCCTTCTAAATCTATCAGTAGAAATACAGAGGTGTCAAAGTAAAGAGTTCAAAAAATTCCCCATACACAGTAGACTCAGTCACACAGCCAACCAAAACTAAAACCTTTATATATCATCACAACAATGAAATATTTACTTGTGTTATCTTGTGTCATTGCGGGTGGAATCCTAGTCGCCTCCTCACCGGTTGACAACGGTGGTAAGTCAAAATAGTAATTACTATATATTTTGATAATTCTCTGGCGGAGTCAAGTACAGGAAGAGAAAGATGGCTAATTTAAATTGACTAACGAATTTGTGTGTGTCCAAAATTTTTAGCTCAGTGCAAGGACTACGAAATGAAATGTTATTTTGCCCCAAATACTCATAATGGAACTGTCATTCACAATAAGGGAGCCATCCTGGATGACTGTCTTTGTAGTCAGGAGAGAGGAACACTCCGGTGTAAGAATGAACTTTTAAATCCAGAAGTCAGGCACTGTAGCTGTATGTGCAAGATGTGAGCTCTCTCTCTGTATAATGAATCCTTCCTTCCTAATTTTTTTTTGGAAAAAGAAATCTGTCAAATCAGGAAAGTCGTATGAAAAATGAGGAGAAAAAAACATCTTTTTTTTGGGTGAAAGAAAGAATCTCATGTAATTTCTTAAATTGAAAAAATTTTTTAATTGTTATTTTTTGTACTCTTTCTTTTCTTCGTTTACTCTCTTTCACCCTTCTTTCCTGACTGTTGAATTTGAGGTTGATAAAATGTACTGACTGAAATTAAAGTAATTAATATTTTCATTTTATTATGATTTTTTTTGAGAAAAAATCCTGTTAACTTTTACAATTGTGTGATTTTTTAAAAGAAATATTAAATATGTACAGCGATCTGCTGTCCTTGTTGTTCCTATTATGTAATATGTGTGTGTATTGTGTAATTTTTGCAAAAATTATTTCTGCTAGGTCAATAGCCTCACACTTGAGAATATTTTTATACTGTCAAATTTTTGCATATTGTTGAAAATTCTGGTTTAGAATCATCTACCTATATGAAACAAAAAAAGTGATGGTTCTATGCTCAAAAATTTCAAATTCAGTGTGAAAATTATTTTTTATGAAAATTTTCAATGCGTGCAATTCATCTTATTCTAATTTTATCAAACCAAAACGATTGTCCAACTCACAAAATTGTGAGTCACAATTCCTTCGAAAAACTGTATACTCCATTCACATTTATTTCTAAATATTTTTTAATCAATACAAGAACATAGTTGAAATGTTTCGTACTGGACAAAATCACACTGCTAATTTCCCCATCCACATCTCCAGGTCAATCCAGAAAAACTACACACTGCACTCTCTCCATACAGCAGTCGTCGAACAGAGGTAAAAAAACTATTCAAGAGCTGCGGCGTGTGTGTGTGATCAAGAGAGAGCTGATAACAAAAAAATCTCAAGTGGAAAATCCTAGGTTTTGGGGGGTACTTGAATCTCTGGATTTTTGCTGTCCACAAAAATAGCGTGGACTTACAACGAGTGGTTTTTTTGGACATGTGAAGCTGTCCGTCTCTCCAAAGTCCAACTTTCTCTCTCTCTCTCTCTCGGCTTGTGTCTTCTCAAGTGCTCTTCTATTCCCCAATCCCTCCACTAACTTTTTTTCTCCTCCTCCTCCTTCCCTGACCAAACAAGCTAAACATCCAATTTGCAATAATCAATTGGTCCTATTCAATTTCTTGTTCCAAAAAACTCTGTATGTATCTTCACCTCTTCCCCCTTCCCTCCCTTCACATTTCCCATTGTGACTTTAAGTATTCCCCTATCCAAAAGAAGTAGTACTGAGACCGAACAATCTTACCTAGTTGGAAGCAGAAGAGGCTGGAGAGGAAGAGAGAAAGCTGGAGGAGCATATCCAAGTCTTAGACTTAATATAGTTAGATGGAATTCCAACTAGAGAATGTCTTTAAACCACTTTATCTATCCTCCCCTCCTCCAAAAAAAAGTTTTCCCTCTTTTCCAAGCAAAACCTTTATTTGCAGTTTACAGTGTGTGTGTTTCCCGCACACACACACACACACACAAAATATCTCAAGTAGCCATCTACCTGAGTAAATCTTTCTCTCTGTTAATATTATGTACACACACATGTATGCATCACACAGCCACAAATATATACCCCAAGTAAGTAAGTTTGAACTATAGTCTCAAAATCGGAGACTCAGATTGCCAATTGTGACTTGCACAATGTTTTCCCTTCCACGACTCCATATTTTTCACACACACACACACACACACACACACACACACACCATATAAGGGTATGTACTGTAGAATCCATCTCACTTTACAGGAGAGAGATAAAAATACAAGAGAATTTTCCATAACAAGGGAGGAAGGTATAAAGACTTTGTGTAAGGTTCCTTTTGTGCAGTCGGCATGACTTTTTTCCACATCGATATCGTCGTCTTTCTCCTCCTTCTCTTCTCCTCCTCTCTCCAAATGTATTCCTTGACGAGCGGATGAAAGTGGAGATGGAAAGTGTACGGGTTTTCCAGGGAAAGGAAAGGAAAAGAGGGAGGGAGGCCTGAAGGCGTGTATGGTCACACACACGTACGTATCACTGTACAACAACTATAGCAGTATTCGTAGTTTGGCATGTTTTTCACTTGGAAAACTTCTTTGTAACCCATGTCATAGACAGTCATTGTGTGTCATCCGTGCCCACACACACACATCCAGACACACCACACAACACAAGGGCGGGATGAAATGGAGTGATCTCCTCCATTTGGTATGTACACACAGGAATTGAGGTGTGATCACCACGTTCCCTGTTTCCCTTTCGTAAAGCCAAACAGAGAGAGAGAGAGAAAGAGAGAGGGGGAAAAACCAAACGGATGGTCTCAGAAAAAGAAGAAGAGTATGATAGAGAGTCGAGTGTAAGCAACTCTATCCATCTAAATCCAAGATTCAACCAGAATGATTTACCTAGGACGACAAACTGAAAATACCCCCGTTTCCGCTTCACTTAAATATCCAACACAATACACACATAAATCCTCCCTCCCTCCACCTTCCTCTCAGTCAACAGACAGATCCAGTTTTGAACCTCACACACACACACACACACACACACCCGACGCCACCAACACATTTAATTTTTTATGTCGTTCTTCTCATAAGCTTTTATATCAACTCGTATCTTCTCCTCTCCCTTCACCCATACATGTTTTTCTAATCCTTCATGTAATATGTATAGAACATGCCATGGAGGTGCTTTATTCAGGGTGTGTGTGTGGGTTCGGATAGTCGTGGGTCAAACGGGTATCCGCATATATCATCAAAATTTCAGGCAGTACAACTTGTACTGTTGTACCTATGTCGAATGTGCGATGTAGGATGAACTATTTTACACACACAAGTGTGGATATTAATGATTGGGAAGCCGCAATCTCATTAAAATTCCTTCTACAATTTTGTTTACGGGTTTAGACTCAATGTTTTGACATGGCACGGGCAGTGATGGGGGTTATGTTGTTGTGTGCGAATAGAATCTTTTTAGTTGCTTGCATATATTTAGTCTAAGCATGTACTAGTATAATATGCAGTGAGGAAACTTTACACTATGAACAAAAATTTCTTTTCTAATTTGGAATCTTTATTGTTCGTAATTAAATTTTTAAACAAAATGTGCCAAAAATATAATGAAATTCACTGTATACTACGATACATTAGTTTATTGTGTGCAATTTTATAACATTAATTAAAATCAAGTTGTCCAACTTTTGAGTAAATTGTTTCCTCGGACAGAAATATCCTCCATTTAAATGATTGTCCGCACAACACCCATCCAAATGATTGTCACAACCCAGGAAGTACAACACTGAATGACAAGAAACAAAGGATGAGGAGGAGGAGGAGGATGTTGTGTCCGAGAAGTTTGACAGTGTTTATATCGGGAAATGTATAAAAGTCGGAGGGGAGGGGATTGTGCAATTACTGTGAAAACAATATAAAGTCCTTCCGAAACATTCTACAATTTCAACTTGGTTCGTCAATACAGTAGCCTGGTTCGGGTAACTTTGGACTTGCATCCAACACACACACACCCGTACACACACACGATAATGTCGCGGTTCAATGGAGTGTAAAAGCCTTTCCATAACCATCATCGCTGAATGAAAATTCTCTCCCTACTCGGGGAAGAAGCAGTTGGTCGGTCTCCAGTCACACACACACACAGACTGCCCGATCCCCGATTTGAGCCGATGTGGCCCTGTGTGTGGGAGCTAAATAAGAAAAGCTGGAGTGGTGGTAGTGGTTTGTGGTTCTCGTGTGTATGAGAGTGACGACACACACACAGGATATGTGTTATCGGGAGAAGGAGAAGGTATAATAATAATAATGAAACTGTGAGAGTGGACTTGATGTCAGGGCCATATTTCTGGTCCATTTTTATTCGTCTCTTCTCCTCTCCGGTCTCTCTTCTACCTCCTCCTCCTCATTCTCACATAAGGAGTGAACCTTGGATTTAAACGTACATATGTAGCATTTCTAGACCCTCCTTCTCTCCTTCTATAAATTTCTATTGCTGCTTTGTCGTAAAATTGATTCGGGTCGTCATCATTTGTACAACAGAGAATCATCGAATATAAAAATCCCCTCATTCCTCCTCCTCCTCCTCCCTCTTGCTCTCTCAATCCACAATTCGGCACAACAATGGGAGGAGACTGTAAGGAATGAGTAGAAAATACAATTTTTATACTCCACTCTTCTCCTCCCCGAGAAAATGGACGGAGGAAGTTGGGAAGCGTAAAAATTCAAAGGGACATTAGTCCTCCTTTTATTATACATTGGATGTGTGGACGTGTGGAAAGAAATCCTCGCCTCCCTCCCACACATTAAAATTTTATACTCCAACACACACACACACACCACCACCACTTAACAAACAAACAGAACACATACACAGTTCCTCATATTATTTCAAACACACAAATCCGAGATGGTTCCTGGTTCAATTGTATACTTGACTAAATTTAATTACCAATTTCACAATCTTAGTCTTGTCATTGTCATTGCCATTGTCATTTTGAGTGCAGGGAAAAACCTGGAGAAAAACCTGGAGAGGGAGAAAAATGCATGCAAGGACCTTCGTCAGTGACACATCCACACACACACACACTTACTCTCTTAGTCTCACAAATACACGATGCCAAAGACTTTGAAATGAACTGTCACTTTCAGCCAGCTGTCCTGACACGACACGACATGACAAATACGTCGGTAAATGAGTAGTCGGGAGAGAGAAAGAGAAAGTGAGGAAATCCTAGTATTATACATCTACACTTATATGTATACTAGGGTGCCCTATGCCATAGGGTGTGTAGGTAAGACTGTGTGTACCCGCGGCTGCTCTCCAGCTCCGAGGAATTAAGGGAGATAATGATGTGGAGACGGAAAGTAAGGATCCAGACAGGTTGAAAGTATAGAGTAGCTACACGTGGATTGATATAGCATTGCAGACCGACTTTTACAAGGCTCTACCTGCCTACTGTCTACACACACACCATGTAGAATGGTAATAATAGGGGAAAATAGAAAGAGAGAAAATGTTCCATACTACATACATTACTAACTCTGTTCACTCTGGCTTCATGGCACACGAAAACGATGACTTTGTGTCCCCTTAACTTCGTGTATGTGTGTGTGCAAGATGACCTCATCAACTTAAATGGATTTTCAATACGGAGTGCACGAAGTATTTTCGAGAAGAAGGAGGAGGGATGGTTGCGACTTGCAACTGTGTGTGTGTGTACCGGGGATACAAAGGGAGAAGACAGGAAATGACAAAGTTGTCAGTGGGCCGACAGACTTACATTTATTTCATGTGTGTGTGTATAAAGCATTGTAACATTTTTCCCTCCCCTTCTTCCACTCTCTCTCTCTCTTTTCCAACGGAATTAAATCATGCACACGTGAAAGAAGGTAAGAGCTAGGGAATCAAATATATAATATCGTGTGAGTGTGTGTGTGTACTGTGCTGTGTAGGAGGAAATGTAGGGATTGAGAAGGAGGCCAAAGAGCCCGAAAAAAAATAAAGAGAGTGAGTGAGAGAAAGTGTGTGTGTGTGTGAGTGTATTTGGAGTGAAAAGTGAAAAATATCAAGTCGGAATCAGATGTCTTGGTGACGATCTACGACATTTATTTTACCCTCGGAATCTCGTTTCCTCTCTGAAATTGAGAGTCAAATGGTCAATTTTAGAAACCTCTTTTTTCACATGTCAAGCCAGGGCGACAAAGACCATTGTGTTTCTCTTTCTTTCTCCTTCCCTTATACATAAGTCAGAGTTATTCTCTCTCAACATCTCAGCATATGGACAACTTGATCAAGTCTCTCTCTCTCTCCACTTTACACGCACACATCAAAATCTCCGATGGTTCACAGCAGACAGAAAAAATGCAAAAAACTTCTTTTTGGGAAAAAGCATTTTTCCACATCACAAAAACAAGTCAATTTGCCCGACTTCTTCCCATCCCATCTTTTTCACTCTACAATACATGTATAAGAGTGTACTACGTACTTACGTACGTATGTGTGTATGTGTGTGTGTGGAGGATGTGTGTCGAATTTCACTGAGAAAAGAAAAAGAAAATCGAAAAGCCCACGAATTATTACATCCTCCAATCAATCAGTCCACTCCATTCCCATTCCTCGTTACCCATATCCTTGACGTATAGATTTAGCATGACGTAGGACAGTCCACAATCCACGAGGTCGGGGGTCACTCCATAATAGACAAAACGAATGTGAAGTGTGTTAAAAGCTAACCATGTCTCACAACTCGTAGGAAGAGAAGAAGAAATCTGTGGACAAAGATGAAAGTACAGAAGAAAGTGGAGGAGGGAAGGAAGGAGACTGAGATTTTTTTTGAAAATGGAAAACTGGAAAGTGGAAAAATGAGGGGGGAAGTGGGAGGAACAAAGAAAGAGAGAGAGAGAGAAAGGAAAGAGTGAAAGTTTGAGCAATCAAGGCAAAGAAGGGAGAAGGAGAGAGAGCATTCTAAAGAAAAATAAAAGCGTTCTTACAAGAAGAGTTTGTTCGTTCGTTTGTCTCTCTACAATTCTGTATAAGAGGAAAGGGAGGGCTATATACAGAGTAATCTCATATATCGTAGTTGGCCATTAGGTTTAAGTTTAGGTATGACTGTGGGGCGGAATGAAATGGAGCCCCAGTCTCTCTCTCTCTCTCTTGGGCTCTTCTTCCCTGAGCTTTCTCTCTCTTTCTCCGTATGTCCGGACTACTGACTTCCCTTCGTCTCTGCCTCCTCTGGTCGTGACTACATAAATAAAGTAAAGAGAATAGTTTCAACTGCTCGTACTATTCCAACTTTGCCTTTTCTCTTCCTCGATTATTTCTTCCCATATTACATGTGTACAGGGAGGAGGAGGAGAGAGGGAGGGAGGGAAAAAGGAACAAGGAGGAGGAGGACAGGGTAGTCTCCTAGCACCTCCAAAACTTTCCAACAGTTTGCAAAGTACTCACGTAAGTTGTGGAAAATCACTTTGCTCTCCTACCCTTGCACATCACTTTCTCGATTACATAACCGTTCATGTCGTGTCATTGCTTGAATGTCCTCCTCCTCCCTCCTCCCTCCTCCCCATATTCTTCTTATTTCTTCTAACGTCCCTCCATCCTCTTATGCTCTTTTAACTGGGTCCTCCGGACTGCTCCTCCTTACACCAGTCAACCAGCAACGGCAGTAGCAATGGCTGTACAAAAGTGGGGGGACGGAAGAGAAGAGAATTTCAAATATAAAATCCATGGTGAATCACTTGAACCCCCAGCTGCTTCTTCTTCTTCTTCCTCTGTTGCTAGGAAAAAAGGGAAAGTGACTGGCAGGGGAAAGGAAGAAAAGTAAAAATAGAGTACAAAATCAAATCTTATGGCAACTTGGAATTCTCCCCTAAATGCACACAATAAATTTAGGGGTAAGAATATCCCTACTTTCTCCTACACTCGTACAGCACCATCAAATATTTTAAATATTTCTACTACAATTGGTTTTTTTGAAGGATGAAAAGAGACGAAAAAAAAATAATTGAAAATTTTGCTTTTCCATTCACATCTAATCTTTGAAATCATGCATCCATAATAATTAACTTGATTTAATACAAAATGATTAATCATGATCTGGATTGCGTGTCAAAATTTCTGAAATTCCAGATTTTGAAAGTTGAGAATAATTTGTGTTTTGGAGTGGACAGAATTTTGGATTTTGATTTAAATTTTCATCAAAATCTTGACTGTGGGGTTGATGGTAGTTATTATTATGAAATAAATTTGTCAAGTTGACAATCATAATTCAATGGACAAATCATTTTTGAAAGAATGCGTGGGTGAGTGGAGAAGAGAGACAATTCTACTATTCTTGACGTATGAATGGAAGAGAGTGAAAGCATGGAGAAAGGAGGAGTCTCCTGGACAATGTGAAAGTCCTCAAGAGGAGAGAAGGAGAGAAAGGAGTATGGATGAACCATGGAGGAATAAGATAGTTGTTCGGAGAAGACGAAGACGTCAAATTTCATAAGAAGAAGGAGACGAAGCACACACACACACAGTCAGATGAATTTATGCATAATAGAATAGATGCTGATGAACAATGGGTATCCTCTTCATTCATGGGTTCATAGATATAGACAGGGAAGGGAGTCGGAGTGAGAGATACGTTCATGAGTCCTTCTGAATTGTTTACCTACTTGTGCTCATCGATGCGTTAGTAAGATAGGACGAAACGGGAGTTGAATTCGTAGGTAACTGAAGGAAGGATGGAGATGGAGAGAGAGAGAATTTGCATAGAAATTAATACAAGGCTGTGACGGAGGGAGAGAGAGACAGATGATAGAATATTCTACTTTCTCAAGTGGATGCAAATGAGAATATAATTGTAGTGTACAGGAAGACAAGGGAGAAGGAGTGGGGAGGAAGAGGATCTTGGATTTCATTTCAGTTAAGGAAATTCCAAGAAATAATGCTTCTCAACTCATGAATGCAGCTGTGGGAGTGGGAGAAAGTGTAGTGTACATGTATGTATGTGAGTGTGTGTGTGTGCCTGTCTGATACATGCTTCAACCATCCTCAAAACTCATCCGGTCTCGAGTGCAAATTCTGTTTTGAGTTTTAAAACAGATTCAAGAGGTTACTGGCACAAGAAAATGTCGATTTTTCTTCTTGGGAGAATAAAATCCAGACTAACTTGGGAATTCAAGCTCAAGATTCACAAGGACCACCCAACGTTACAGAGTCTAGACTCTAGACGAGAATGAATTCAAAATCGTTCAGAGAAAGCTTGTGTTGTGTGGAGTCCATGGGTTGGACGAAATAATTAATGATGATTTATTTTTAATCTTAAATTGAGGCTCATAATCAAAATCGTTATGAATGAGAATTGGTTTTGTCCAGTGTATCAAAATTTTCTAGGAACTCTTCTTTATTACACGCGTACGGTCGTACGTCATGGAGTAAATAATTAAAGTTTCATAGAGTAGCGTACGAGTTAGCAAAAAAGGTATTTAATTTTTCACATTCTCAACTTGAAACCCTTTGAAAAGAAAAGTAGTGAAAGTAGTACACAGTAGTCATCATTTTATCCCACTGACTTTATTAACATGATTGAAAACAGGATGTACATAATATTCAGAATTCATAACTTATGTAATTATAATTGTCAAAGACATTATTTAAATAATTTTACTCTGCTCCAGATTCCAGACTTTGTTTCTAGACTCTCACTGAGTAGAAGATGTGACAACAGTTACTAATGAAGGTAATTATAAATGAGGAGGAGGTTGTTTCCAGAATCCCTTTGTGAATTTCAGAAGGACAAAGTACAGGCTGTGTGTGTGTGTTGTGTGGTGGTTGATGGTGTCAATTCCATATATTATTATGATTCAATGTGTGAGAGAAAGTGAGAGAGAGTGAGTGAAAGTGTGTTTGGATGTGTTGGAATGTTTCTTGGATTTTGTGGATGGAATATGATTTCAAATTGAAAGGAGAGAATAGATGAGAGGAGAATATCATCTCTCAGACTCGTTGACAGGGAGTAAAATAGAGTTAATAATTCCAAAATTTCACAAGACTTGTCTTCAAATTATTGTACTACCAAACCAAGGAAACACATTCAGTTTAAATAAAGAAAGTCATTTGATTGGCAACACACACATATGTACACACAGACACAGGCAGGGAAATACACACACACCCAAACATACACCCACACACTTGCTTACTTTACACAAGACGAGACTATTATGGATCCAGGGTCGTCTTGTGTGTGTGTGTGTGTGTATATTTTGTACAAAAGCATTGTGCCATAACATTGATGAGAGACACATTGAAGAATGGGAAGCGAAGGTTCATGCTAAACAAACATATAAAGGGCCATGGAAATAAGTCTTTCTGTAAGATAAACATTTTGGAAAGGAGAGCTTCCAGGATCTGAGAAAGAGAAGCCACTATAAAGTACATAGAGCTACCGTAAAAGTTCTACTACAAATTCTTTTTAAAATTTCAAAAACATTGCATAAATAGCATGAATAATTAAATTTGTGATTCAAAATAATTTTTTGAACTAAATTGGAATGACTAGTCACAAATTTGATGCTAAACCTTAGCTCAAATTGGACCAGGGATGTACTATAAGATTAGAGTGTACTTGGACTCACATGTAGATGTCATGACAACTACCGTATTTTCTCTAATAGACGCCCTGGGCTTCTATTTATTTAGCGACCTTTTTGCTCCTAAGTCTTAAAACTAAGGTCCTATCTTTTAACATGTAAGCACTAGATAAAAACGCCCTTTTCCCTGGGCGTCTATTAGAGACTGGGCCTCTATTGGAGAGTGGGCTT
>WJFB01002267.1:0-20715 GCA_009870185.1 Pygmarrhopalites habei
AATTTTTCTGTCTCAAAATTTTAAGTTTCTCTGGCAAAAATTTCCAGCCAACTGTCAGCTGCCGCCACCGTTAATTTTTTGCCCAGTCGCCGCCGCCGACAAAATTTCGTCGGCTCCGGAATCTGAAATAAATTGACTAATACCTGGGAACGATATGATAGCACAAAAGATGTTTGATGTACGATTGCAACCATTTGGCATGATTTTGTGTGTGCAATTCTTTTTCCTGGTAGATTCGATGTGTCATCAAAATGTTGAAGAGTGAATTTTATGCCAATCTCCGAAAATATGACGACGAGAATATTGGGAGTGAGTTGAACTCTGGATGGAATCTTGTCCAAGGACTGCACATTGTCCTTCATGATTTGGATAAAGATTGTGTAGGATTTCAAGGGCTTGGATTCTTCACAGTAACGTACCCCTTCATTGGGACGGTATGCGACTCAGTTTGTCATATTATAGTCCTTTGTTCACTCTCTTTCTCTCACAAATGAGCCACAGAATTTGTAGTTCATAAGATGAGCTTTGAGTTACGAATGGCGCAAAAAGTGTGGATGAACGAGTGAACAAGGTTAAGGCCACAGCGCCTTAAATAGACTTTCCAATGGAAGTCTACCAGAAATTAAAATCCTGACATATTCTATGTAATGTCTGACTAACTAACGTTTGGTCGTGTGTTTGTAGGTGGCAGGATTGGTGGCCACGTACTCAATTGTCGCTCTTCAATTTGCTGCTGGTTGACAAAATGTCAAATTGACAATTTCTGTTCTCTCCTCATCAAAGACATCCTTGTCTCCGAAACCTTACCGAAACTTTTAACCTTAATTATAGGGTCAAGATGGATGATGTCCAACATTAGAAAAGACGAAGGAACTCTCTGGGAGTGTGAAATTGAAAGAATCATAAAAGTTGGTACATTGATGGCTGTGAAATCTTCTAGTGACTGAGGCCTGACATTGTGATGACATCTTTACCCGAGGAGGTCATGTCCATCGAGATGGAACAAAATATGCCAATGTACCTATACCTAAAATATCATTTAGAGTTGTTTTAAAAAAAGGTCGGAGTCGTTCTGACAATTTTTGTTCCAATCTTCATTGCCACCCCTTGACCTCTGGAGGTCATGTCCATTATATATCCAGTTTTTGAAGGAGTTGTCCAGTTGTGGGGCAGTATTTGGAACATCCTGTCGAAAACCCGACGAAAATCTCTCAACTATATGACAGAGTCTATAACGAAAGTCTACTGGACATGTCTAATTAGACACCCAACAAGCTTTTAAGGTGTATTTTTGAGAATTTCAAGACAGGAATTTTTTTTGTTGAAAAATTTTGTGATGTTACAGAAATATGAAAACATTTCAAATACAATTTGAAATACTTTGTTTAACTTGGATACCCCCAATGTGAGAATAAAATTTATGTTTATTTTTATTTCATTAAAACAGGTGTGGAGGTTGGAAAGATTCACACACACACACACACAAACTAACGAAAAAGATTTTTGTAAATTTTTAGAAGTAAAGATGCTTACCTAAGACGAGAAGGTGACGAAGACGACAAAACGATAATATTTACCTTCTAGCTGTAATTACACTTACCTAAGATGAGAAGGTGAACAAACCGACAAAAGGATAATATTTAGCTTCTAGCTGTAACTACAAAACTCAAAAATTCCAAAAAAAGTTGCTGTGACAGAGTCGATGGCCATCTTCTCATCTTAGGTCAGCATCAACTTTTAAAAATTTACAAAACTCTCTATGTGTGTGTGTGTGTGAAGCTTTTTTATCAACTGAGAAGTTGTTATTTTTTTCATATTTCTTTCGTCTCTCTCCATCGCATGCTATTAGCGGTCTCTGTACGGAATACCGTAGGGCCCTTTTGTCGTGGATTCTCACATATGCCCTTTCCCTTAGAGACCTAAATTATAATGGGGGGAAGGGTACACTATCTTAAACCTTACCCTGACCACTTTGGTCCTCAAATTATTTGCATTTAGTTGAGGGCATTATCTACAAAAATAGAACCCATTTCATTGTACAGCACAACACACACGCATTATCATTGATAATTTATCAATAACCTTGAGAGACTTCCTCCTACTCACTTCGAGCACACCATAGGTAGTATCAGTTCCCCGTTCGAGCCACGTCATTTTGTCCCCTTAATTTCAAACCCTTAATTTAAATTGCAAGTCATCTGATTCCAACATCAATTCGTCAAATTTGTTCCTTGTACAAGCACGCCTGACATACGTGTATGTGCATTGTGACGGTTTTAACAAATAATTCAACAAAAATTTCAAGGGATTCCGAACGGGTGAGTTACAATCCACAAATTAATTCCATTAAAAATTGACGTAATAAATTGCACACAATTTACTAATGGGAATATTTTAAAGTGTACAATAGAATTCTGGGTTTGTACCAAAGTGTCATTATTCACTCGGCTGGTCGAAAAGGTGTTTGCCGATTCTGTGGGAAGATGGAGGCAAAGGAAATGTGTGGAAAGTGCAAGTGGGCTACTTACTGTGACAAGGAGTGTCAAGCACAAGATTGGAAAGTCCTCAAACACAAATACGTCTGCCGTCCTGACCTCCACAGACATTTGTAGCCAATCAAATCAGTCGAAGAGGGAACTACAAATTATTCATTGTAAAATTACTCTTTCTCAAAAATGTCGAATTAATTTTAAACGATTTTACAATAAATTTTAATAATTTTCTGTCTGATTCTTGATGTGACTTTCTGGCTTTGCTTTCACATTTTTTAGAAGCGACAATTCAAAAGTCGCTCAATTTTTTATGAGTGAAGTAAGATTGCATTGATGATGACATTCGATGCCACGACAATCATGATTAGAACAGTTGTCCGAGTAATCACAAAAATACTCCTCACACGAATCCCCATCAATCGCATCGCCTTCAGTTGTAGCATCTCCACTTTACTAATTTTGTCCTCAGCCCCAAAAAGAAATCCTCTTATAAATTCCTTCGAGCTAAAATGAATGGAACCAACCAGTGGAAAAACAGCCACTTCACACAACGTCGTTCCGAATGTAGCCATTGGGAAAATTGGGAACAGATAAATAGGAATTGAATTGTGAAGTTTTACACAGCCATAAATGCCAAAAGATTGGAAAATGATTACGGAGAGCATGACGCCTGGCCAAAATTGTCCAGACATCGAGATATTTGATAGATTGTTGAGAAGTCGGAGGTTCCCAAAGAGCTGGATTTTGACTGGTCGTGTGATCACCACTAAAGGTCTGGGTAGTCGTGGTGTCCTTTTGTGGTGAGGATTATCCGACGTTTCATAATTTAGCATCATTCCTTCATTCTTGGAGGTTAGCTGGCCAAGCCAGAAGATGGTGGACTGGGCGTTGGTGATGACGATGAATATGAAGATGAGAAACAATTGGAACATGGAAAAGTAGATGCACCATTCGAAAATAAAGTAGAGGGCGATTGTTAGGCTGGATTGAAGGTCGGGTGGAATGAAATGGTGGAAGTAGCGAGGATGATTCGGGTTGATCATAAATAAGCCGCAGATGACGGGCGGGAATAGCCAAGACATGAGTATGAAGAGGACTGCAAATATTTCGCAACCATCGTCTTTCAGGGGATGCAGTGAGCGGAAATACTTTTCTGAAAATTCATACCATATGGAATTAGCAAGAAAATCTCGTTCCAGACTCGAACTTCGAGAATCGAACGTCATCTGCGATGTCTGGCTAGACTCAACTCGACTCGACTTCTTCCTGGGCATAATTCGAGACGTCAGACTTACTACGAGTTGGACTAGGATTCGAACTCGCTTCAAGACGCGTGAGAGAGGAGTCGAACCCGAGTAGACTCGATGAAGCGTCGCTTTAAGACGAGTCGAGTCAGTTCCGACGTTTTTTCTCGAAAAGTACTCGATTCGAGTCGGTGTGGAGAAAAGAGGCGTGTCGAATTCTAGTCGAGTGTCAACATTTTGTCCAGCTCGAGTCACTCGACTTTTAGATTTTTCTGTTGTAAAATTGTTCCTAGCTCGAAAATCTTTACTTGAAGTCGATCCTTCTGTTCGATTACGGATTACCTGTTTGTATCCTATTGAATTCCATGTAGTTGGTCACAAAAGTGGTAATTTCATCTTTGGACGCCACGATATTCCAATGTAGGACCAGATTGATGAAGTATCCAATCATGTAGACAAAGTCGAATGCAATTCGAACCATGTCGTCACTACCCAACCCATCATGAAAAGACCAGACCACATTCATCATGTAAGAGAATGTGCAACTGATCTGAACTACCCACATCGTCCGTCTTATTTTACTCCGACTGATCGTCATTTTCTGGGACGCTGGGTCCCAACAAAATGGTGCGACTCCATGGATGGCAATTTGGGTGAATAAATTGTCAAAACACTTCAAAGTTAATTTTGTCAACATTTGATCTAATTTCTTTCTATAGGTTTTTAAATTAAGTAGAATTTGGCAAGTCTTTCTCTACAGTTGACTTAAATTCATGAAATACTTTTCTGATGTCAGGAATTAATCCACGAGTCTCCAACTCAGTGGGGCAGAAATCAATCGCATCTGGCCGTTAATGCAATTGACTGGTATTTAATTGAGGTAGGAATAAATCAATCGTAGCAAAGAGTATTACTAAATAATCGCTTTCTTTTTAATATTCTCATTCTGTACACTAATAGCTCCTAGATTACGCAACCCATTTCAATACTAAAGTGTCATTATTTTCGAAATTATTTCGCCAAAGGAACAAAACCACGTTTGGCGAAATCCCACGTAATTGCATTTTCCATTGGATTAACTTCGGTCGGGCTCGTGCTCAAAATTCGAAAATAGATTCAAACAACCCGTCGTATTTACGTACACTTTTAAAACAGAAGGAAGAATTTTGGATGGAAAGTAGATTTTCCAGGGAGTGAGGGAAAGTTTCCTTTCAGCAGGTAAACATTCTCCCCGCGAAAGATGGAAACTCCTTTCCCCGGAGGAGTCCACAAATTCCCCCCAAGAAGGGCAAATATCCCGAAATGCAGGGACAATTCCACTCTTCCCCCCAATTTCTACCTTCTTCCGGGGAAATGACTTTAGCTGCTCTTGA
Organism: Pygmarrhopalites habei; assembly: GCA_009870185.1. Lineage (NCBI taxonomy): Eukaryota > Metazoa > Arthropoda > Collembola > Symphypleona > Arrhopalitidae > Pygmarrhopalites > Pygmarrhopalites habei. The sequence goes on from WJFB01002267.1 coordinate 5,110, forward strand.
AGTTTCCCATATAAGTTCGACTCCTCCGGGCAAAATTTTACCCTTTTCCGGGAAAACTTTCCCTTCTCTTCTAAGAGTGTACGGGCATTGTAACAAATTTTGCATTTAAAATTAGGGTGTCTAGGAATGAAGAAGGATTGCATTAATGGTGACGTTCGACACAATCAAAATAATGATGAGAACAGTTGTCCGACTAATCACAAAAATACTCCTCACACGAATCCCCATCCCTCGCATCGCTCTCAATTGAAGCTTCTCCACTTTTTCAATTCCATCCTTCCCGCCCTCAGCCCCAAAGAGAAATCCCCTAATAAACGCCTTCGAATTAAAATCAATGGAACCCATCAGCGGAAATACCACCAACTCCGACACTGAAGTACAGGCCAAAGTCATTGGGAAAATTGGGAACAAATAAATGGGAATTGCATTGTGTAATTTTACACAGCCATAAATGCCAAAGGACTGGAAAATGATTATGCAGACCATGATCCCTGGCCAAAATTGTCCAGATAATGAAATATTCGATAGATTGTTGAGGAGTCGGAGGTTCCCAAAGAGCTGGATTTTGACTGGTCGTGTGATCACCACTAAAGGTCTGGGTAGTCGTGGTGTCCTTTTGTGGTGAGGATTATCCGACGTTTCATANGGTCGTGTGATCACAATTAAAGGTCTGGGTTGTCGTGGTGTCTTTTTGTGATGACCATCCGTTTCGTAATTTAGCATCAGCCCTTCATTCTTGGAGGTCAGCTGGCCAAGCCAGAAGATAGTGGACTGGGCGTAGGCCACGACGACAAGGAGAAAGAAGACAATTTCTTGCATTGTTGTGAAATAGACTGTCATCTCAAAGAAAAAGTAGAGAACCATCGTCGAACGGGATTGAAGATGGAATGGGATGAAACGATGGAAGAATCTAGGATGATTCGGATTAATGGCGTACAGGCCGGCAAGGATTGGCGGGAATATCCAACACATGGACATGAAGAGGAAGGCGACCAGTTGACAACCGTCATTTTTGACGGGATGCGATGTCCGGAAAAATTTCTCTACAAATTTTTGCATAGAATTTGATTAACTGGTAAATTTTAGCATTTGGAGTAAAATGTCCTCCACTGGAAAAATTGACTTTATTATCAAATGAATTTCAAATGGAAAGTGTGGCAAAAGGAGGACAACTTTTTTTACCCGTGTTAATCCTATTGAATTCCATGTAGTTGGTCACAAAAGACGCAATTTCATTTTTGGATACCAAAACATTCCAATGCAGGACCAAATTGATGGAGTAGCTAATGGTGTAGACAAAATCGAATGCAATTCGAACCATGTCTCGTCCCTTGAGCCCTTGACGGAGTGACTTAGTTACATTGATGAAGCAAAGGACCATCCAAATTATATTGCATAGCCATAATGTCAGTCGAATTTTACTTCTGGTGATGGTCAGCTTTTGAAACAGGGGGTCCCAACAAAATGGTACGATGCTGTGAAGTGAAATTTGTTTGAACAAAATATCAAAACAACGTAATGTGAATTTTGTGTACATTTCTATGAAAATCTTGGTCAAATTTCTAACTAGTCTGTTCAAGCCCTTCAAAGGCAAAAAGGAATTTAAGGAGATTTGATAGGCGAATCTTGGGTGAAAAAAATTTTATTGTGGGAATTAAAAGTTGCGTCACAATTTTAGTAGATGAGAGAAATCTACTTTATGTGTCGCGTGAGTAATAGCAAATATTAATTACCAATTCCCGTTTAATGAGTTGTTTCGTTTTGGTATTTATGGAGGAATGATTACTCAACACTCTTGAGCCAAGAGTGACGTCATCCATATTACAAATATACCAAAGAACGGCGTGTGTATTTCTAGCCCACGTGCCAAAAACATTGTGGAATAAAACACGGGATCAAGCAACGGACAAAATAGTATTCCTTTCGTTTGAATTTTCCCTCTCAGCCATTCGTTTTTCCCGTCGCAAGTAATAGAGGGAGGGAGGCTCTCTGACTCCACGTAAAGGACGTGAACGTGTTGAATTGTGTGTATTTTTATTTTGGTCCTCGTAAAGTGAGGAGATGAGAGAAGCCCTGGGTTGAATGAGAAGGGTGACAGAATGGAATGAAAATTAATGGATCCAAACAATCGTCATGTACCCGTCCATATGTATTGCACACACACACAACTACCCCCCGTCGCACACTGAACCGAATTGATGAAAAAAGCGAATTCATGGGAAAAGTCGTTATTCACGTTACTAAAGGTCTCAAAAGGCTTAAATAGCTTCAATTTCGTCATAAAAATTCATTTCCACAATGTTCGGTTTTTCGTATTCTTGCACCCCATGGCTGTGCAAACGATGACCTCTGCAGGTCACGAACATGACCTTTTCGCTATAACTTGAATATAAACTTTGTTCAGGATAGTGAGGAGCAACTCTTTGCCAAGTTTTAAAACGTTTAGCTGAAAATGAAATTTTAAGCCTATTATGTACATATTGCAAAATCAAAATCTGAAATTTTGAATATCTCCGAAGGTAGCAAAAAGTAGCAGCCAATTCTGGTACTGAAAGTAGTGTCCATGAGTGGTATCTACTACGGGTATCTCAGAAGTGCGGCACACATCGGCACTTAATTTCTACAGCAATTAATAGATTGTTCCTTTGCTATAACGTAGAATATCAATTTTGGAGAACTTTTTCGCATACAAGGAAGTGTCCAAAAATTCTGAAACTTGGCTCATATGAGCTGCAAATATGGGTTGGCCATTGCCTCTATTCGAGTTGTGACAATTTTAAATCTAGAATTATAGCCTTAATTCGGTTTATTCATCAAAGCGGCTTAGTGTGGTGCTGTATGTAGAAATGTTGCGATACATTTGTACTGCCTGTAGTTCTGTAAAAGAGGAGAAAGAAGAAGAAGAGAGAGAGAGGCTGTATAATATATCTGAGAGGAAATTAAAAACTTCTATTTCCCGTTCTCTCTCTCTCTCCTCCTCGCCGTCCACCCACCCAGTGCACTCTTCACCGTATTACATTGCTATTACCAGCATACATTCCAACATACAATCAAGGCTCAATTTTAAACTACGCTTTGAATTCTAAGCAGTATCTCTCTCCAGTTCTTTCTCTGTGTGTGTGTCTACCCGCCACCCTCCCTGCACACTATACACATGCTTATTTACTCAAGAGGAACTTATCTCTGCGCATCTATCGAGTCTCTGTTTCCCCGTTCCTCTTCTATTCTTTTATTTGTTATTCTCAAAATCCATGTGGAATGTGCAAAGAATTGTTGTTTTTCTTTCCCTCCCTCCCTCTCTCATCCCTTGCCTTAAGTCTCTCCTCCACACATACACGTATGTGTATATGCAAATGTCTGACTGGAACCGAAAGACCAAAGGAAGGAGAAAGAGAGGGTTATTTAAAAAAACTGGAAGATCATTCCATTTCGAAGCAAATTCGATACGACTTGCCTTTAATCGTTCATAATCTTTTATTTGGAGAAAGGCGGGAGTTAAAAAGCTCTTAATTCTGTAAGCTTTGTGTGTGTGTGTGTGTGTGTACCCCTTCGACAGTTTAAAACAACACCGTAATGCTCAAACCAGGTCATAAGCAAGGTGGGGTGAGGGCACACACATACAAGAATCATTAAAATGAACGGCCAAAGTTTCAACTTACTCACACTCTATGTGTGTGTGTGGCTGAGGACTCTCATGCAGTGCTCAATTATTATGATAATTACACTAATGCAGGTAAGGCAGTGAATTTTGAACAGAATTTTAATTTTCTTTATAATATGAACAATCCCGTAAGGCTATACTGCGTAAAAGCAGGGGATGGTGTAAAGAGGGGTGGGGTTGAGTTCGTTCCATTTTTAGACACAAAGAAAGAAAATTCTCTCAAAGCCTGTGCTTTCGCCCTGGATTGCGTGTAGCTTGGATAAAAAATCAGGAGAAAATTTGTGTACAATTGATACTACACATTTTTTTGTTCTTGAAGTAAATGAAGAGTGGAGGAAACAAAGTGAAGGGGAGTGAGAGAAAACAATGGCGAGCTGTGGCATCAAATGAAATGGTGGGGGTAGAAGATCACGTCAAAAATATCCAGAATGCAGAGAGAGAGAGAGAGAAAGGAGGACGGGAGAGGGACGAGAAGGATGAGGGGGAAAGTGAGGCAGTCAAGGTGACTTAAAAAGCAGCTAACAGCTTTTCCATGCTCTTGTTGGACGTTCACCGCATAGAAATGAGCCGGCACACACACACACAGACACACACAAAGGCTATGCTAGAACTAGGGCTGGAGAAAGAGAGTTTATAAAGAAATCAGAAATGAGATGGAGAGAGGATGCAAACTGAAGTGGGAGTGGGAGAGAGGGCAATTGAACTATATGGAAAGTGTTGAGACGTGGTATATCCAAGCCTATGAAATGGAGTGGACACACACAATGTATAAATATTGAGGCAATATATTAATGTATTATAGAGAATGTGTATGGAAATGTATATACAAAAGCTAGAAGGATATTTCCATGGAGGAATATTTATTTGTATGGGGGTGGCTGGGAGAGTGTGTGTGTGAGGGAGAGGGAGAGGGAGGGGAATAAATTGAAAAATGTGAGAAATTTTGGTTGAGTGTTTACAGTGAAAGGATAGGGAGGAGTTGATAGTGCATGGATAATTTTGACAAGTTAATGACAGAGTAAAATATGATATTTTCTGTGTGTGTTGAAACAGATCGTCTTGAGATCATGTAGACTAGCCAACCCAACTCTTCTCCCTTTCACCCTTATTCCCAACAAACACCAACACCCCTACTAGCCCTTTCTCCATCTTCAACTTTATAATCATTGGCGGGGTTTGACGGCGGCAGCCTCAGCGGCGGTGGCGGGTGGAGATGGATGACTTTCTAAGTATGGCCCATTAAAAAGGTAACGGGGAAAAAAGACTCGACTTTTCTCTCTCTCTCTCCCTCTCAATAGAAATGGAGACTCAAGTCCAAGTCACGACAGTCAGTCTTGCACTGCATTGCATATCAAGGCATAGCCTCCACTACACACACGTCGTGGATGTGTGTGTGTGGTGTATGGGCGGTGGTTCGGTTGTGTGTGAAAATTCTCATTTGGGTCGCATCTATCCTCTTTCCTTTTAACTGTCAACTATGAAGAGAGAGAGAGAGAGTCAAGAAGAGGGGAGGAGGGGGAAGAAAAGAGACCCTTTTCTCAAGTCTTGAAGAGAAGGAGGACTTGAGCTGAAAAGTTTGTTCATGCAGAAGGAGTTGAGCTTGTGTTTAAATCAGGAAGAATCTATTCCTTCCCTCCTCCTACTCCTCCTCTCCTTACATTATATTAACTCTGCTCCACTTTCAATTTCAATGCAAACTGGGAAAGAGAGGGTTGAAAGCTACTTTAACTTTATTTTACTTACACACACACAAGAGAGAGAGAGAGGCTGACCATTCTACTTCTTTTCCCCTCTCTTTACACTTTCTCCACACACATTCCCCACACGTTATGTACACACACCCACACACACACACAAAGTCATTAAGTCAGTCAACAGCTTGCAGATGAAAAGGCAAGGCCGCTGCTTTGTAAATGTACATATTATATTATACATGTATTATGGAAGGGAGAAAAAAAAGAAAATTTTTGGGCACCTCAACACTATTAACCTTCCTTAGTTGAGCACACAAATTTTTTGGAATGAAAATGTGGAGGAGAGAAAACAAAGTGGAAATAGATAGAAAAGGAGAGGGAGAGAAGTGTAGTAATTTATTATGGAAAAAAGGAGGAGAAGAGGAATTGGGATTGGCATGTGATATTTTTTTGAAGATCTTGCCTATGTGTTATGTCTAGGAGTCAAAGGTTGCTCATCAGAAAAAGAGAGAGAGGTGTTTATGTCTGACTCCTCTCTCTCTTCTGTCGTTATTTGGCATGGAATGATATGGCCAAGAGTGTGGAGATATGAATGGGGGTGTTGAGAAGGACCAAAAGAGAAACTTTTTCATCTTAAGTGTTCGTTAGCTGGGCTTTGTGCCACCCGCCCGGGCCTCGCCAAGGGTGTAGACAGAGCGAGAGAGAGGAAGGGAAGCCTCAGAAATTGAAAGCAGAAAAAAGAGGGTGTGTGTGAGACGAGATCCGATATGGATCATTCAATCTTTGAATCAAGTCGAAAATAAATGATTCCTCACTTCCTCCCTCACACACACTCACACACGCACATGGTCGAGAGGGAAGTAGAGGAAAATTTGGGCAATGAAAAGGAACCGGAGGGACGGGGTCGAGTTGAAGAGACATGTAGAGACTAGAGAGACACATAAAATTCCTTATTTCAAATGTAAGACATCTAGGCAGAATTTGATTGGCTGTAAAAAGGAAGTCAAATCAAAGGCTCTTCTTTGCACAAACCGTGAGATGAATTACTCCTCACTCATTCCCTTCTCTCTTCCTCTTCCTGGGCCAAACTGAAAGGAAAAATCTTGTGGTTGTTCCATCAAAGCCTAATACCAAATCATCCATCCCTATCATATCACATATTTTGTTGGGAAAATAATTTTTGTTCTGTCCAGTCTGATTTCATTATACACCATCTAATGAAACGGACTGTTTTAGGAGGACAAGAAACAATTTCAATTAGTTTATTCCTTCAAAGCAAATAAAATGGTTGGGAAAAGTTGGATGAAAAGGGCAGTGAGAGTGTCTATTGGAAGAATTGGTGGCAATTGTTTTCCATGAATGTTTTGAGAGGGTGTGATGGAAAATTCTTATCACATTTACCGTGTTAAATAAATATCCAGCTACATTCCCTCCTCTCTCTTTGGCGGAGATGAAGAAAAACGGTGGGGAAAGGATGCTAAAGAGAAGGAGGAGACTTGTAAGTGGACAAGTTTTGGAAAGGTTCCTCTCCATCAAATGGCACGTGGCTCTTTTACGGGTGGTCCAGCCCAGCCAAACGTCTTCAAGAATACAGAGTTGAGGAAATATGAAGGAAAGGGAGACAGAGAAATGAAAGGAGAATTTTTGGGGTCTCCTTTTTTTCTCCTGTGAACGTCCGCGTCCCTCCATCGGAGGGAATGCCATGCCATGCCATGCTAGCCACGCCAACTTTAATGCCAAGATATTTGGTTAGAAGATGGTAGTTCTTTAACTCCTACACAGCCCCTCGACGGAAGCCAAGGCCTCACACAAACTTTATAAGTTGGGTGGAGGAGGGTTGTAGTGAGTGTGTGTGTGGAAGAAGAGGGGGAAAAGCGAAGGAGAAACCTCCATGGCCCAGTAAACCGGAATGAAAAATGTGGACACAATTTGGTCATTTTTTCGCCGCGAATTGATACACGAGACCGGGCGATATTTTCACTTATGGCTCTACGATTTGGATCGATCATTCACTAAACTCTCTCTACACTTTCTTTATGACTGACTCCCTCCTCAGATTTTCCCAAACCATCTTTCTTTATCGCTCTCCTCTCTTTCTCTCTCTCTCCTCCTTCTCTACTTTCTCCATCCCTTTACTCTATTTCATCTGACGAATGAATCATGAACTTCATAGCTACCATACAAACACAAGCCAACGGCCAACTGCCCCCACCAAATTGAACGGAAATGTCTCTCACTTTTAACCTTTATTCCAGTCATTTAAACCCTTCCTTCTTTTCCGAGAAGAGTCAAAACAAGGGGGAGACGGAGTGAGGGAAGGGAAGGAGATTGTGACAAAACAGAGTTTTCCCCCTACTACCTCACTTGATTAAATTTCACAGTCTCTCCCTTTTTACAATTTCCTATTTTTGAGAAATAAAGGTCAGAACAAGTACGAATGATATATGAGTGAATGTATGCTTAATTATAATTTTATTGTACTCCCAATAATTGCTTCTGATGGAACAAAATCTTGGAACATTTTGAAACACAGAAAGAGAGAACCTTTCAAATTTGAATTTTAACTGAATTTTTTTGTGCGATATTTTGTTTATGACCAAACCAATTGGATGAGGGAGGAAAAATCAGGGCTGCTGAAGGAATTACATGGGTAAAAGGGGGAATTGTTGTGAGGGAGGACTGTAGAATGTACTTCATGGGGGACTGGAAGAGGGAGAAATTATTGGAGAAAAACTGTTTGAAGCAGATGAGAGGGGGAAGGTCTGGAGATGATTTGGTAGGATTATGTCTCAACGGCTCTCAGCTACAATCCAATAAAGTCAAATGTTTTTTTGTGTTGGTGGAGTGAAATGGAAATGGGAATAAAGAGTAATAGCCCACTGTTTATATCCTTATGCTCCGGCTACTACAATATATACTGTTGGTGGGGCCAAAGAAGGAGGGAGGGGAAAAATTGGAGTGTTTGTGTGTGCGTGTGACATACTTCTATAGTCATTGCATAAAAATAACAGCAAATGCTTGTTGTTGAATTTATTTTTGTAATTTATGAAAGCTGCCATGTATTATATTATTTTTTATAGTCAAGTAGTCGAGAGAGGGGAGGAATGGGGGACGGCCACTATAATTGAAATGAATGAGATGGAAGAACAGGTCAGAGAGAATTCATTCTTCTTTCGTATTTTTGTGTCGTCTAGATAAAACAAAGGGATCCCTTTCTCAATTCATTGAAACACATACAGAAGGCAAGGTTACTCAGAGCACAGTCAAGTATTTGTGGAGATTCCGTCACCCGGATGAGAAAATTTGGAAATATTTACCTAATCTGAAAATCAACAGTATAGATAGGAGGAAATTAAAAAGCATAGTTGGAAATCGGACACTCTCGGACAATCACTGAAAAGCCTCACACTTTTCTTCAAACCGTGTCCGAGGGTCTTTAATCCCTTTTAATAGTGTGCGAGTGTGTGCTACAATGTCCCATTTTAAGACGAGCTTTGGTTGTATTTTCAATACCATTATTATCAATACACAATACATATTACAAGCTCTTCTACTTACTGTTGACAGTTGTGTGAGAGAGGAATATTATTCATATTCAATTTGCCTGTCAGTAATTGAAATGACATTGGTTGGGATGTAAGCAGATACATTACCAGCTTGTGTCTTAATGGCGGGCAGGGCAGTTAAAGATCCACCACCGTCAATTTCATTCATCTTTGCAGCTCGCTCCAAAAGACGCGAGTGAAGGCAGAACACAAAACCAGGGTAACCACGACCAGGAGGACGCAACAACAAAGACATCTACAGCATCAAAAAAGTAAATAAAATTTTTTGCAATACACATAAAGTAGTAGTTAATAGAATAGCTAAAGTATCCAAACCCACTTGACGATAGGCAACGGCCTGCTTTGACAAATCGTCGAAAATAATTAAAGCATGTTTTCCGTTATCTCTGAAAAATTCTCCCATGGAGCATCCTGAATATGGAGCCAAGTATTGGAGAGGGGCAGCGTCTGAAGCGGTAGCGGAAACTACAATAGTGTACCTCATGGCATCTGCAAAATATTAATAACAACAATTTCGTTAGTAGACTTCACAAAATTATAATGTAAAACTTACTCAGATCTGTTAACCTCTTAACAATCTGAAAAAATGAAACAAATGTCATACATAAAAATACATAATTAAAAGGCATAGACGGTGCCATTTTTGTGGTCCAAAAATACAGGAACTACTGACAACTTGATCATCTTTGTTCAACAAAGTTTGTTGACAAATTTGCGTCAAAGGTGTATGAAATTCCTGGGAAGACAAAGACTACTCTGTGTGTGATTACCGTATTTTCTCTAATAGAAGCCCAGTCTCTAATCTAATAGACGCCCAGTCAAAAGGGCTTTTTTATCTAGTGCTTGCATGTTAAAGGATAGTTCTAAGACTTAGGGGCAAAAGGGTCGCAGAATAAATAGAAACCCAGGGCGTCTATTAGAGAAGATACAGTAAATATACCACGCATGAAGAACCTTTCCTACATGTACATTTCCCATTCATACTTATTTATCAAAATGCAACTTTATTTCTTTTGAACATGGTACATTACAAAATTTCAATAATATTAAGTGATTATGCAATACATAATGTATCATCATCATATTTGTATTTACACAATAATAAAATAAATAAAGTATCCATAAATTAAAAGTTGAACTACCTCCGATATGGAACTTCCGTCATGGAAGTATGTAGTTTAATATTTTGAAAGATCCTGAGCTCGCACATTTTTTACTTCATGTAGTAGGTATAAATATGTAATACATAGAACAGGAGTGTAGCGTTCATACGATCAATCAAACAATTTTTTCAGATTGCTAGTCTATAATCTACTAGATTAAATCTAGTACATTACTTGATTATTGACTACATGGAATCCTATACAAAACTATAGGACTGAATTTATCATTACATCATTGTTATTTTAACTTACTTTTCAACTTTTCCAAATCTTCCTTAGACAAACCAGAATATTCAATGATTTCTTCATCAGGCCGACCTCTCTTTAACATCTTCTTGGCCATTTCTGTGGTTTTTTCAACAGCTTCTATAGCAGCTTTTTTGGTAGCTTCTATAGTAGCTTCTATAGCAGCTTTTTTGGCAGCTTCTTTAGAAGCCTCATTTATTAAATGTTGAACAATGCTCAACTCTTCCTCGTCGTCCCCAATCGCATTCTCAATTTTGTATTGCTGAATTTTATTCATCAGACAAATTCGCTAGAGTTTTTGGATTACAAAGCCGTTTATAAAACTTTTGATAAACTTTATTACTCTGCACAATTTGTTGCAACCCCTTTTGACACTGTTCATACATGGCTTTATTCTTTCTGTAGTCGGCAAACTCTAACAAATATCCCCACTTTTCTATCTCCGACATTTCTGAGTCTACTTTAAATTCGTTTTCTACGTTTGACCGAACCTTTGGCAATTCAATTAGCACCAACGAGAGGTACTTAAAAGTGTCGTCTTGTAAACAATTTTCGTCCACAAGACCTTTATAGAAAGAAATCAAGTCGCCGTGGTGCGTTGACATAACAAAGTCACAAATTAATATCAAAGTTGACTTTTTTAAGGCATAGTACTCTTTGGCTTCCTGTTGTTGCTGACTTCCTGGTTTTGTTTCTCCTTTTTTCAGGACTGGAAATTTTGTTTTCTTCCCGTAGTTATAAGGTTGACTGCTGTGCATCAATGCTAAGTAGTACAAGAAACGCCTAGCTTGTGCTTCTTCTGACGGCTTTGATAATATTTGAATTTCGATGTCTATCGGCTCTCCCTCATTTATTTCACAAAAAATGTCAAATCTCGATACTGCTCCTGTTGGACTAGTCAAGTAGTTATAAGGTTGACTGCTGTGCATCAATGCTAAGTAGTACAAGAAACGCCTACCTTGTGCTTCTTCTGACGGCTTTGATAATATTTGAATTTCGATGTCTATCGGCTCTCCCTCATTTATTTCACAAAAAATGTCAAATCTCGATACTGCTCCTGTTGGACTAGTCATCATCCTCTCTTTCTCTAAATGACTGATATTTCTTGGCTCAATACTTAAACCGAGAACATCATTTAAAAATTTGCAAAGAATAGGTTTGCTGTATGAGCTACCAAATACTTCCGTGAAGATTGGATTCGTTCGTGGATTCAGAGGATAAGATACGTTGTCTTCTTCTCCGTCGTTACCTAACATTGTCAAACAAAGCAGCGTGGTAATTCATGTTACTAGGTTATAAATACAGTGTACAGCTGAAGCAGAAAAATCCCTTACGAATCTTTGTAGGTGGACCAGCAGCTTTAGCAAAACTTCGAACAAACGCAGGGAATTCATGTCGAACAATACGACTCAGAAGCTGTCGAGTTGAAGCGTCAAAATCTGAGCCGAACTGGGCAAAAACAGCCGCTTGTTTCATGACTCTTGCTATAAGTTCAAATATTAAATATTTTTCGTTAATCAAATCCAACAATATTTATATTTTAAAATATACTGACTGAGTGGAGTGACTTGCTTTGAGCAGCTGATCCGACACGAGACACAAACAAACCGACGCTAATAGCTGGTCGAATACCCTACAGTATTTATAAGTATTTTAAGTAATTTCCTTGACCATTATTCAAAACCAAAAAGATTTAGGGATTTATTCTTGTACACGCCCTCACCTTGTAAAACAACTCAGTTTCCAAGAAAATTTGTCCGTCAGTAATTGAAATGACATTGGTTGGGATGTAAGCAGATACATCACCAGCTTGTGTCTCAATGACGGGCAGGGCAGTTAAAGATCCACTACCGTGAGTTTCATTCATCTTTGCAGCTCGCTCCAAAAGACGAGAGTGAAGGATAGAACACATCACCAGGGTAAGCCTCACGACCAGGATGACGACGCAACAACAAAGACATCTACAGCATTAAAAAAATTAATTACATTTTATGTAATACGATAATATTAAGAGGATATATTTAATTAGCATAGATTCATTCCGGTTTTTAAGAAAATAAAATGCATTGGTAATGCATTGGCTTCAAAGATTAGATGAAAACAAGTCATATTAACTTAGTTTGTAGCACACTCACCTGTTGGACACTTTTAGATACAAGACGGACCAAGTCAGAAGAGCAGCGGGCAATAGACGGTGCCATTATTTGTGGCTCAAAAATACAGAAACTAGAAACAACTTGATCAACTTTGTTCGACAAAGTTTGTTGACCAATTTGCGTCAAAGGTGTATGAAATTCCTGGGAAGACAAGGACTACTCTATGTGATTAAATATGTTGTACATAATCCTTGATTTTGCGAGGGATACTGGGTTTCAAACATAACCGTCGTTAAATTTTTGCACAATTAACTAACTTTAGCGTCCTCCACAAAGCTATTCTTTTTGTCAGTTTGTTAGGTGTATTGAGTAAGCGATAGAGCTTACGTTTAGTATCCTTAAGACGACAATTAACAAGGTAAGAACCAATTAATCAGAGTTTATTTACCGGTCTTATTTTGACAGCCCAACTGTCAGAGTTGAAGGAAATGATTTTACATTCGTTTTAATTTTGTCAATTTCAGAAACATGGGAACGTCATATCTGGATTTCAGTTTGGACGAGATGATGGGTCATGTCGAACATACTTTGGACCTCAATGAATCTCAAAACAACGAGATGGACAATCTATTATACACTGTAATTTGCATAATAATGCAATTATATTTAAGCTGATTGTATTGAATAATTTGCATATAGTTTAATGCAAATGGGTGTGTAATCTTTTTGTTTCCAGCCTGGAATAAACCGAATAAGTTTCCTTTATAGCGTGCTGCAAAAGATTTATCCTGATAGTTCTGGTTATTGGGCTGTGAATACAGATTTAAAAGGAGTTGAAAAGAGTAAGGAAAATAAGAATATAATCGCTACTGAAAATTTTAATTTCTATTACACAAGAAGGTTGTGAGTGCAAGCTTTAATTAAATATTCATTGTCTCTTGTAGATTGTGTGGAAGTGTGTGAGTGGTTTGGGTTTAGTCCAAATGAAGATGTGGTCAAGGTATGCAAATAATAAAATCGACTCTAAAATGTATTTATTCTTGTCATGTAAAAGTTTTTTTTACGTTTGCAGGGTAATAGTTCCTTGGAACAGCAAGTATATTTTTGGTGGAATATTATTATGGCACTCAAAGAGTTGGGAGACCTTCAACGATTTCATATGGAGAATACAGAGATTCCCATGTTTGGACAGCTAAAATCCTTAGTACTTCGTAGTAATGTTGTCATTGTAAGAGGATCATCGTTATTATTTATTCAAATTAGCTGTCATTTTGTATTCTTTCATTATGATATTTTTTTTATGAAAAAGGAACTGATTCGTTTTTCGGATACTTTGGAAAACATCCAACCAGCTTTACAAACTCTGAGCAACATTATTGGAGTTGGTAGTACTGAGGTTGAGAGGATTCGAATTGTTCTCCATGAAATAGCATCCAAGGTAAAGTTTCAGTTACATCATTTTCTAAATAAAAATATCATTCATATACTAGATTAATTTTTCTAAAAAAACAGTGATACTTGTAGTAATCGTGAATTTCAATTGTTTTGAAAACAGGATATGCTGTTTGTGTGTCTCACAGAGCAAGTCAATCATGAAAAGCGTTACAGAGATTTAGTTTTGCAGACATTCAACTTGCTGGATTCCTTTTTGAAACTATATTTTGTGGCATTACCAAAAGACGGTTGTGTTAAAATAAGACAAGCTCCACAAAGACATGGTTACGACGTTCACACCATGTTGAATCAAATTCAAGAAATTTCACGAAACATTCGCAAAGTGAGCAAATCCCAAATTGACAATGAAAATTATTTATGAGTGTTATAATGCCATATTTCCTACTTTTTTTTATTGTAGATGATCACATCAATTTATGGACTGAATCAAGTATTTATGGTAGTCAACAAAAAGATTTCAGATGTGGCTGAATTTCATCCCGCTGGAACTGGTGATCTCTCTCTCTAATACTGCAATGTCCTAAAAATTATCCTGTGGCCTTCAACATTGCTCAAATTACAGCTTAATTGTATTTTTCTAATTAATTGCATTTAGTAATTAATTTTCATAGTAGTACGAAATTATATTTCTATACTATGATCATATTCAGCTTAAAGTAATATTCAATAAAACAAAATCGAATTAATTTTCAATCGCATTAAATACTGTAGTGAACTAGATTTTAAAATCTAATCTTAATGTTTAATCTAAATATGCAAAAGCGAAACATAACTACTGTAGATACACAACACTAAAATAGACAAAGGAAAGTTCTTCAACGGCCTTGCCCCGCCATCTCATTCACAAATCTCACATCCCGGGTTTTCACCGATTTTCCAGTGTCCACACACCGGGAAAGTTTTGAGAGTGGTTGACTCTTCGCTCAGTAAGATGGCAAGTCAAGCTTTACCAAAACGAAAACATTGTTTTTTGACTTCCCTTACAATTACTTGAACAATTTCCGAATTTTTTAAACAATATTTTCCATCACTATGTAAATTCTTGTTCACTACATATAAAAAAATGTCCTTGTTCAGTTTGACAAGCTGAGAACTTAACTGTGTGACAAAAACAAGGGATCCTTCCAAGTATGTACTAGTAAACTGAAGAATAATTAATGACAATGAGGATACTCAAGTACCTGTCGTATTATAATAACTACCCAGTCAATAGGAAAAGTTTCAGATATGTGTAGTTTTGAGCATAAAGTGAAAGTAGAGCAATCTAGGCTAAGTAAATTGACCTGAACTAAAAAGTAATGAGGCCGACGCTTATGCTTGTGTGTACTACACAGTGTGTAGATATGGAACAAATTTAGTAACCCTAGAAAAGGTCAGAAGAAGGAACCTTCTTGGGATGCACACAATGTACAAACTATATTTAAGCTTTTCTCCTTGAAGGAAGGAATTATAGACGATAGTGGCAAATTTTTAATTACATTGAACGTTGATTTCTCCAGGGACTCAGTTTCCACTTTCTCCCTCTCATGTACACACCCCACACACATACGTGCACAACACAGAGCACTGACATTAATCCGACAAATATTTACTACCCAGTTCATCTCTCTTTCTTAAAATATTTCTTCCTCTACTAATACTCCCCTACAAACAGTATACTACAAATAGTTTGAGCTTTCAAAGGATTTCAAATTTTTAATAATATTTTCAATTTTCTTCTCCTCA
>WJFB01002268.1:0-20713 GCA_009870185.1 Pygmarrhopalites habei
ATACAAAGGAATTTTGAAATCAAGGATAGCCCGGCAAGACGGAACCGCCTTCTTCGATCTTGCCTCCCAAGTGGTGTAATTGGCTCCCAGTGATGATGACCCTGTGGGCCAAGATTGTACGTCAGGGGTCAAGGGGTTCCCAGTTGGTGTTGTCAAGTTGTACGGCATTACAAACTTGTACCAGGGGACATTCAGTCAATTTTTCAAGACAGTTTAATCATGTGAACAAAACCACAAGTCCCTTATTTTCGTCTCACCTGGGTCCTAAATTCGCGTCCACATCAGTCGATATCAATGACGGCAAAGTTATTGACTCTACAACTACTGACGAACAAACTCCTATTGAATGGACTGGGGAACTGGATGAATTCACTTTGGTCCTTTCCGATGAACAGATACAAGAATTGAGTGGTGGTGATCCTGAAATTATAAAGAAAATTCGCTACATTCAACTGGAGCATGAAGTTTACAGGTAATCTAACTTTTCCACCCTTATCACGGATATTTTTGTCAATTGTTTATTTATCTCAAATAAGTCATTCCAGTCTAATGATTGCATGTAATCATGTTTGGTTTCATAATGTGATACAGACAGGACGGAAGGATGGTCCCGTCGATGCCAATTAAAATGTATAGATGGGTAGAGTTACTAGATGTTCCGTCGAAGCATAAAAGGAAAAAATTCTACGAAATGTTGTACAACATTGAGAGAACCGTAGAGCTGGAAAACGAAAAAAGGGAATTGAGAAAGCTGCAGCGTTTAGAAGAATATGCTCAAATGGCTCCGTTACCTGCTTTGGGTGAAGATCCAGATGGAACGATATATGGTCTCAACAGAAATACACTATTTCTAAGACTGCGTGATAGCACGGTCAACACATTCTACCATAATCGGCTAGCACAGGAAGTGATTTTTGGTCAACCCTTTGTGTTTGATTGTGACTTTGGCAGATATATGTCATACCATGAAGCAAAAAATTGTTCAAAACAAATCGAGTATGCATATTCGGACAATCGATTCCATCGTCAACCTTTTAACTTGGTTTTTTGTAATGCTGATCCGAATGATCCGATGATGAAATGTTTAGAACAGAGAATCCCAGTTTTATATAATCCGGATATGCCTTTAACTATCACCCCTAAAAGTTACTTGGATATATTTCCAAGAGAACGATTAGTGTATCTCTCTCCAAATGCAAAAGACGAACTGGATGAAATCCAGGAGGACGATATTTACATTATGGGCTGTATGATGGACAAACCATCATCAGAAGCACGACCTTTCAGTGTTGTCAAAGCAAAGAAAGAAGGAATTCGGACAGTGAAGTAAGTTGTGTTTTGTTTCATGTACAATACAAGAAGGACAGTGACAAAACCTAACCTAACCTATGGGCTTTGGCCAGTGGAAGATGACATTGTTTAAAGAATAAAGTGATAATATATGCCTTTGTATTTTGTAATTGTTACAGAATTCCATTGGATAAATACTTGGAATGGGGTTACGGGGCCAAGTGCCTCACTTTAAATCAAATTATGCTCATCATGTTGGATCAGAGGCTCTACAATGACTGGACTAAATCGTTACTACATGTTCCGAGAAGGAAGATACGAGGATGGTGGAACAGGGAATTTCGGGAAGAAGAACTGCATGATAATTTGAAGTCAGTCACAAGAGAGGATAGGAAATATGGTACGTATGTCAGAACAGGATTTCATAGTTTGGGAGCACGGGAACAGGATGACGACGGTTCATTAAATCACAGAAGAAAGTATCGCAATTCATCAAATAAAAGTAGTAGTGAGGAATCTACTAAAAATATATACAACATTTATGATACTGCTTTAATTAATCGTGCAAGGTTACTGGAAGATAATTACAGACGTCGTGAGACAGATGATGAAATTAAAAAAAATTATAGTCGTGCGGGATATCGTCTCACATCAAATTATAAGGATTCCACCTAGGAATAAAAGTAATTTTATATTTTACACTGATTTAATAATAATGAGACTACGTAGAAGGAGTTGAGAGTTAACTGGAATTAAATACAAAATAAAGAGAAAGAAGACTTTGATAAATGTCTGTTATCCGAGGGTTGACTATGAATCATTCTTTTCCTGACTGTACGTTACATTGAATCTCTCTAACGTAGAATCGTCTTCTCAACGTTGCGGTGACTCTTGTTGGGAGTATACATCTTTATTAAGATAATAAATAATAATTGTTATATGTATATTTACAACTAGTTAACTGTACTTTGTCCTGAGGAAGCCACATCTTAGTTTCTTGTTGAAAGCTTTAAAAATACGACATAGTGACTTGTTTTTCCTCTCTTTCTACCCCAGACCATATTGCCAATGTTATTATTATGATGTTGGTACTCAAAATAATATAGAGCACGCTTTGAACATTTGGTCTTGTGTTGGTTTTATGGAAATGTAAACAAGAGAAAATTTGCTCACCACCACCTCCGCCCGTTAAGCTCATGACCAGACTGTTAAAAAAACACATGAAATGTACAGTGCCTACAGTCTAGTTTCCCCTACAAGTTGCGGAATATTAATGTCCTGTTGATTCCCGGGCAATTTCTGATCTTAGGAAAAATCGATTTTGTTCCAACTCTCTCTCTCTCTCCCCATCCACAATCCAGGCAGGAGTTTCCCGAGAGGCAAGGAGGGAGTGAGGAATGATTCCTCTCGGAGGAAGTTGAACGAGATTTTAACTTGTGTAGGAAAAACCTATTCTTATCCCCCACCAATCCAAGTAGTTTAGAATTTACAAGAGTCTTACAAGAGTTTACATAATCTTGATTTACCGTCTCCGCATGTCTCCCCTGTACTCACACGACCAGAGTCTACAGTTTCATACACACACGTGCACTTTGTCAAACCAGTTAAAAATATAAAATTATACATTATGAGAGGAGTGGTACTGCAAATGATTCGCCAATTACGGACCTCGGTTCCTTCTTCTTAATCCATTCACTACATGTGACGTTCATTAATTCATGTGGAAATCACACTAAAAGTTGATCTTTGTATTTACTCTGTGCGCTATTGTCATATCTTGATCGCGTTATTATTTATCCAGTTTCACATTTACATGTCACAAATCGAAAAATCCTTATCATGGGCTTGACAAATTTTGACATTATCCTGGACAATCCAAATCGGAGTTATTTTGCGGGACAAGTCGTTTCCGGTCAAGTCTTTATTTCACTGGATAGACCCAAAAAAATTCAAGGTGAGGTTAACAACTTGCAAATTTATTGTCTGTATAATAAACACCTGTGTAATTTTTAAAATATATTATTTGGAAAAATTCTATCACTAAGGGGTCAAATTGAAATTACTGGGGAAAGCAAAAACTCATTGGAAGGAGACGAGTGGAAGGCAAAAAAAAGACTCAAAATAAATTAAAATTTCTGTGCTTTTTGAATAATCATAAATTAACTCTGTTCATGACTGCATGTCATTGGCAGGACTACAACCACAGCTTCTGATGAAGAGGATTATATTGACGAGAAGGTCTATCTATTTGGCTACGGTAAGATTCTTTTTAAAATAGTATTACTACTTACTACTTACCTAGTTGTACATACGATATGTGCACTCAGAAAGAATTATGTAGTAGCTCTTTATTTTCTGTAGCCTATCTCATAAATGACTCGTAAATTATGTTTCTGCAAGTTTCTTATCTCCGCAGTGCATTTACATACCCATGTTTTTACGATTAGACACTGAATATACGTATTTATAGTACTTCTTTGTAGAGAATAGCCGACCGGAATTTAGTAGGTTTAGCAAAGAAAGAGTGAAATGTCTGTAATCACACTCATTAAATGACCTGCATAGTCCAGAGTATGAACTCGGAAAAATCTTTTCTTGTTCCTTACAGAGAGTGATGGGTCAGAGTCTATTTTGCCTGCAGGGGAACACAGTTACTCTTTTTACTTTCAGGTAATTAATTCAAATGTATGTACTAATTTTTCAGTTGCATGCATTAGTTCAAAAGTGTACTTTGAGCTGTTGTACCCCTTTTCAGCTACCAGAAAAGATTCCATCCTCATTTGAGAGCAGATATGGCAGTGTAAAATATTGTCTAGTGACTGTGATGAGTCGATCCTTAAAGTCCAACTTCACTGTCAAAACTTTATTCACTGTGAATGGAATCTTTGACTTGAATGAAGAATGGGGCACTAAACATGTCGGAGAGTTGAGTAAGGAGAACTCTCGTTTTCTTTGCATCAAAATATTTTATGAAACGTAAACATTTGTAATAATTAATTTCCTCTCCTCCAGGTAAACAGAAACACGTCTGTTGTCTTTGTTGCAAAAGGTAAACCGTACAAGTTCTAATCACTTCCACTTTCGACGTCCTTTCACTCTCATGAAATGCTCGTTCCAGTTGTGTCTACACGACTCTGTACAATTTTTATGTATCCGAATACATGTCATGATAACGGAGAAAGTCGATCGATGCTTTATAATATGGAGGATGGAATTAAAAGTGACAGTTTTGTGATTTTCCAGTGGTCCCATCACATTCAACCTGAGGATTCCGAGAACTGGTTTTGTACCTGGTGAAAATGTTCCTTTTCAGTGTGAAATTAACAATCATAGCCGGAGAAAAGTTCAAAAAACGTCCTTGTCCCTGATTCAGGTAATAATTAAAGTTCATGGATGATATTGACCAAGCACAACTTTGACTACAAAACCTTCCCTACAAAATGACAGAATTTGACCTTTCGTGCTGGAGCAAAAACAAAGAGAAAGTCAATCACAATGCATTTAATAGAGGGTCCAGAATTAAAACCGGGAACTGAGGAGATGTGGAAAAGTAATGACAATCCTCCACCCCCAAGTGATTCAAATGAGACATGGCGACTGCTGTCCAACTTGATTCGGATTCCGTCAATTCCCCCAACAAAATTGGGTTCTGGCTGTAGAATCATTGACGCACAATATTCAATCAAGGTAAATTGCATATATTTTGTACCCCTTATTATTTATTAAATTATTTGATTGTTGATATAACCTAACACTTGTGTACAGATGAAACTGGAAATTGAGGATGCAGCAAGCCTGAGTGGACATATCCCGATCGTTATCGGGACGATCCCACTTCGGAGTCCAAATGTTTCTACTGACATAGAGCTTTCAACCTTAAATCAGTTACAGTTGCCTGAGCCAGAGCGAAGACCATCTGTGTCCTCTGTCCCTGGATACCCTGACATGCGTAAGTTATCACAAGAATTAAAATCCAAAATGTTATATCTGGCACTTAACTTCATTTTGACACAATTCAAACACAGCTCCACCAACTTATGAGGAGGCACTTTTGTGCCCTGCCACTGACCCAGACTCTGATCAAGAAAGGTCAGAAAAACCACCAGAGTACAATTCTGTTGCTTTTGACAAATCAGACAGATTTGTGCCAAAATACGTCATTTATAAATTGTAAAAAAAATACTTTATAATACCAAGCAAATTTGAAAATTTTCTTGAGTATTCTAAATAAAAATAAGAAAAATTATCTAAATGCTGCTTACTTAGTATGTACTTATAACGTACGATTTGTCATTGTTAATTCCACTATGATTAACTTAAAATTTTTAAGTATCCACTGGGCATCCTTATGGCTTTATGGCCCCGTTGGATTTTTTTCAGTGCATTTAATAGCCTTTGTTGACTGCACTCACAACGTAATTTTTGAACATGCAGCTTTGAGAGGAGTTTCAACTTACCAAATCCTTTAGACAACTCATATGTTTTTGAGAGAGAAAAATCCCCTATACATATTGGTCCCGGACACACAACTAGAGTCACTAGTGACTCTATTTTTGGGTTAAGAAGCTACTTTACTTTCTACATTTTGCTTTTTTAATAATTTTCACATTCATTTTTAAACCAAATTCAAATACATGACCAGCTCCACTGATGTAGAATATTTATGGAATTGATTTTGCAACAAAAAGACCTTTAGCTGTTTTTATGGGGTGTCTCATACAATGTCTATAAGTAAGTAACTTACATACATTTTATTGCGAGAATACACAAATTTAATCATGAGATTGAATGGATTTATGTATATGGACCTGCTTCAGATGAGAGCACAGAATTCCAATAGGTAGTTTACTAAAAGGATTTTTCCCTTTTTATTACATGACATTTACACTCTTCACATGATTGCATTATACAATGTACAGACATCAAACTGTGTTGTTGTACACTTATTTCCCATGTTGTACATTTACATACTTGAAAGAGTCATTCTAAAATCTCCACTATTATTCGCTTTGAATTTTTAGAGTGTGTACTTTAATTTACTGCTGAGCAGAAATGGATTCAAATTTCTCGATTGATGAATATCGTTTGTTGTGCATTTTAAAGAATCTATAATAAAATACAATAAAACTTCCATACTACAGTACAGACACACTCTGTACTGGTTGTAGAACTTGAAGCCCGTCTCCACAAGGTCTCTGTACACTGTGTATAAAAACCTGTCTACGAATATTCACATTTGATGTGTGTGTGTTTTTTACTTTCTAACGCACATGTGTGAAGCATAGCCAAAAACTTTCGGGGAAAAACCGACTCGGTATTTTTGAATCTCTAAGACACTCTTTTTAAAGTGGTAGAATGATGACAAAAGAGTTAAAAATGTAGGGACAATCATCGTCACCTGTGTCAAGTGATGGTGTCGAGACAAGAAAAAGTTCCTCATTGTGACAACCTCTAATAAGCACAATATATGTACAACTCAGTACATATATTCATGAGTGGAAATGGGTCTGGATCTCTTTGCTATAGAATTTGACAATCCTAGTAGGTCATTTTTTCCGGGTCAACCGGTAAATGGAAGAGTTGTGGTTGTGTGTAATTCAAATAAAAACGTTCAAGGTAAGTAAGTAAATACTAACGAAAGTAAAGAAAGAAAGAAGAAATTTTAAATTTAAAGGAAAGAAAATGGATTTGTTGGATTTATGAACCATGTGTACTTTGAATTTTCTAAGGGTTAAAGATCAAATTCGAAGGGAAAGCATTTGTCCATTGGACAGAAGAAGTACAAGAGACCACGGGAAGTGGTGACAATCGTTCAGACAGGACAACAACCAGAGTGTATGTGTTCAAAGTAACTGTTTCTAGAAAAAGGACATTATGTGCAATCATTTTTGTTATTTTTAAGGTACGAAGATAGTGACACATTTTTTGACTACAAATTCTACGCCTTGGGAGATGAAAGATCTGAAGCAACTATTCCAGCTGGGAGGAATGATTACCCGTAGTCACACACAATCAGTTACTAAATCACTAGAGTACTTAGTGTTAATATGCAATTTAATGTGCTCTACTCATTTGACAGATTCACATTCAGCTTACCTCCAGCTCTTCCTTCGTCTTTCGTAGGGACTCACGGCAAAGTTACATATGAGATTCACGCTGTCATGAAAAGATCCTGGAAATTTGACCACGAGGTTAAAGCTCAATTCACTGTAAATGCCCTTGCTGACCTAAACAATGATCCGACTGCCTCCCAACCAGGAGAACTGAAAAAGAGTAAAACACTTTGCTGTCTTTGTTGTGCTAGGTAAATGCGATTCTTTCACCTGCTCCCAAATTTTATCAAATTTGTGAGCCATTTGTGTCCAGTACTTGTAATACTAATTGTATCTAGTGGCCCCGTTGGCGTACTATTGCGGATTCCCCGAATCGGCTTCTGTCCAGTAAAGTCCCTTTATTTGACAAATTCTCATTATGATTTTATGCTATTTAATATGAAATTATTTCCAGTAGGAGAAATGACCTGAACTCTAACAGAAAAATCCTCATTTAATTTCAAGGGAGAGTTCATTAATCTTGTGGCCGAACTGAACAATCAAAGTACTCGTTCAATAACACAGGTTGTCTTGTCGCTTAATCAGGTAATACTAGGTCATTTGTAGGGTCATCCCTCAATAATAATTTTAGTTCTGACAATAAGATAATGAATTCATGTCATGCAGACAGTCACGTTCTATGCTAAGGGAATGTCAAAAGTCACAACCAAGACGGTGGCTGAGGTCAAGAGACCTGGAGTTGGCCCAGGAGAAAGTGATATTTGGAGAGGGGACATTATTCAGATTCCGTCCATCCCGCCCACTAAGCTTGGGAATTGTCATTTGATTGATGTTCAGTATCAACTACATGTAAAGAATTCTTCTCACACACATCCTTTATTTTAGTGAAATTACTTACTGATGAACTAATCATTTAACACACTGTAGATTGCACTTGGAGTGTCAGGGCCCTCAATGGGCTTAAAAGGATCCCTTCCGATTCTTATTGGGAACATCCCACTAAGAACTTTCTTCCAAGATTTGATGCCAAAAGACTCTTTCGCCCCTTCAGCTCCGCCAATTTCTGCTTATCCTGATTTGCGTAACTGGAAAATAATTAACACAAGTCATTTCAAGTGGTTTCCACATAGTACTTACATTAACTTTACTTTTTCTACAGCTCCTTTACAATTCAAAGACTCAATGTACTTTGGCCCGGAGAAACCTCAGGAAACGATCGCTGACAGCATGACGAACAGCGTTATTGACAAAATCGTACCGAAGGGAGAAGAATATGTACCGCAATACCCATCATATGGTTGGAGTCTGCCTTCCTCAAATTAATAATAAATTATTAGTAAGTAATACAAGTTGTGAGTAAAAAGCGATGAAGGCAAAATTCATTTTGTTAAGTACTTACCATTCATTGTTATAACGCATTATATTCTCACGCGACAAAAAGACAAAAAAATAAAAATCTGAAAATATTAAATAAGGCTAATGTCTTCCCAGTATGTACATTATTGTTTCCATTGATACTTTATATATATAAAGCAAAGTCGTCATCATCAGGTCAGATTCGCTTCGCTGGACAAAAATTTTAATTCGTTGCCCCAGTGGACCCTTACGATAAAGAATTTTCTCTCCATTCCTCCTTGAGGCTCCGTACATTTGAATTCACCTTAGAAAAAAGTTTGACACCTTTTGTACATTTTACGGATGTGATTTATTTCTGTGCTGTCAATCGAACTGAGAAATGTAGGAAGTCAGTCAGTTAGTTTTTGTGACAACGTATTAAGGGGAGTGCAATAAAGGCTTTAACATGAAGAGGAATTACAATAATAATTTCGTTTCTCTAAACGTACAAAGGGAATTGGACGTAAGGAAAAGACGATTTCAAAAACAAATTTTACTCATGTCACACAATTTCTCTGTACAACAACAACCAGACCCAAATAACCTGGCATTATTAAGCTCATTCACAAAGGTCAATTAATACTGTGTGCATTTTTACTTTTGCAGGAACGATACCGGTATGATATTTCAAAGGTACGATGCGTCGTCATTTAACACAATTTTTTACATGTCATATTAATACCTATTACTATAAAGTATTAGTTAATTGAGATACAAAATAATCTTGGAAGAATGGATGAACGAGAGATTTATGCTTACGTACTTTTCATTTGTAGCCTTTGGGGCATTTTTAAAAAATATATATACATGTACTGAACAAAGTTTGAAATGAAGGGCATTAATTTTTCTTTAGCTGATGACTGTGACAAACGAAAATATCCGTAGACTAGGTCTCTATACCGAACTGGAAGGACACTCGGGTTGTGTGAATTGCATCCAATTTTCTGATAGCGGAGAGTAAGTGCTAAAAGTATTATAAATTAACACTGTGTCAACTTTGAAATTATGTTAAACACTAACTTACATCTGTGATTCTCTTCACATTTACAGTCTTTTAGCTTCTGGTTCTGATGATGTTCATATTAATTTATGGGATCCTTTTCGAAAGAAGATGGGTAACCATATTGTTTTTTCACTAGTCTCAATAACAGAAATATTATTAATAATACTTTTTATTTTGTTTTAGTATATGCTATATTAAAAATTATGATGTACAATGCTTATAAAAGTGCGAAAAGTATTCAATTTTATTTCCTATGTAATATTTTTATCACAGTGACTAGTTTACCAAGTGGACATCACGGAAATATTTTTTCTGTTAAGGTATTTATTAATAAAATGCATACCAATTTTTGATAACCACATACACACAATATTTGACATGGTAGTTTGTCTGAGAATTTGATTTGATATTTTACTATTCCCCAGTTTGTGCCCAACTCCAGGGATAGGCAAATCATTTCAGGTAGAATTTTCAGCTAACACAATAATTTTAACTGGTAATACCAGTCTGGTGCATATGCCACTATTATATGACATATATAATATAATATATGTATGTATTTTTTGTTATGTAACTTTCAGGAGCTGCTGATCATCTTGTTCGAGGTTACACATTTATGCTAATGACTTTCAATAAAACATATATAGACTTGTGTCTAATATTTGTTTGTTTTTGTACCAAATAACAAAATCCAACTTTGTGTACATATGTAAATTTTCCTGTTTCTTTGTTCTATTTCACAGTCCATGATGTAACAGCCAAAGAAGTACTAAGGGTTTGTTCGTGTCATTCAGGACGGGTCAAGAGAATCGTGACAGATGCCACAGTGCCCTTATTCTGGAGTAGTGGTAATATATTAATAATATTAAATTTATTAGATTAATTAGCCCCAGTTAAATATACATTTGATTTGACTAGAACGTCAGGTTACTATTACAAATGAAGCATCAACATTGGGTGAAAAGAAAGCAATTAAGAAAAATAAAATTCTGTTTCTTTCTAACCCTACCAACAATCACTCTTGCTTCCTCTTATGCTTGGCACTTCAAGCTCGTCAAAATTGGTAATGACGTTTTGGAAAGTATAAAATATTTACAGAGTTTTTTCTTCCTCTGTCATTCTAGGTGAAGATGGTGTGATTTTACAGCATGACCTAAGAGCATCTCATAGTTGTAATACGTCTGGTTCTAAGAAACGGAGAAATGCTCTCATCGACTTGAAATGTTATTTGGGGGTTCATGCCGAGGCAAAATGTTTGGCAATAAATCCAGTAAACCCTGACTATATGGCTGTTGGTGCGAATGATCCGTTTGTGAGGATATATGATCGTCGTATGATAAAAATGGTCAATGGGTCGCTTCCAGAACGAATACCTCTCGAGGCTGTACGGTAATACTTTTTAAAATTAAAATGGAGCTCGTATGTTAATTTACAACATTTAGAATATTATTTCAGGTACTTTATTCTGGTTATTTTTTTTTCTCAGATACTTTGTTCCAGGTCATTTACCTACAAAAATGGCCGAGTTCAAGCGTAGTTACAGGTACTTAATGGCGTAGATTAAAATAAAAGTGAAATGTAAAACATGAAGATTGTCTCTACAGTCGTGAGTTCTCACCAATTGTATACTTATGACATTATTATTACAGATCAGTTGCTTCTACCTATGTGGTGTTCAGTCCTAATGGCAAGGAGCTCCTTGTCAATTTGGGTGGCGAACAAATTTATTTATTTCCACTATCACCGACTCTTCAGGAACAACCAAAGAGTTACAATATGCCACAAGCTAAAATTAACGAAGGTAAGAATATCGTAGACTCATGTAATAAAGGATAATGATTGTTCAGTACTAACTCAAAAAATGACAATAAATAAGTTATTTAACAATGATCATTATTTTAGATACAGAGCCGACTGACAAGACAAGTAGTAATGGCTATGTTAACGGATACAATCAAAATTCCTCCAAATTTATTCAGCTACCCTTTCCACCATGTCAAAATAAGAATGAAAACAAGAATAGAGCAATCCGATCACTGCCACCGAATGTTGAGAAGATCAAAGTCCAAGTAAGTATTTCCTTACCACAATAATTATTATGAAGTTTAGGTTAGGTTATATGGCGAGAAAAAAACTAAAAGTCCCGGTGAGCCTATGGCATAAGAGGACTATAAATCAACTATTTTTTTAAAAATTATTATGAAGCTTGTAACATTGTGCTAATAACTTTCATGTCATGCTTGGTGATATTCACGTTCCATTTTATATTATACAGGCCAATGAAGCATTTGCAAGGAAAAAATTTACTAGAGCTATTCATCTGTACAATGAAGCCTTAATAAAGTTCCCGTCACCCGTCCTTTATGGCAATAGGGCAGCTGCTTTACTTAAGAGAGCATGGTAAAAGTGACAAAAATACAAAAATTATTTTTAGTCATTATTTTGACAATTATATGGACACCTCTAGGCAAATTGTGAAAATCATTTTGATTTGTAAACTCTGATAATTTTTATCACAAAAGGGATGGTGATGTTTATGTGGCATTGAAAGATTGCAAGAGTGCTCTCGATTTAGATTCTGGTCATTACAAAGCTCATTTAAGGTGATTTTACAAATACATATTATTTATCAAATACTATCAACCCAAATCAAGTTCAAAACTTTTATACTAAAATACTTTCGTGTTCACTATTTATTTAGAATGTGCCGGTGCCTGTATGAATTGAACAGACTTTCTGAAGCTAACATTTGTTTACGAGAATTTAAGGATAAGTTTGCTTCTCATGCAGAAAACTCAATCTGCCGTAGTTTAGAAAGCGATATAGTTCGTAATATGAAATCACAAGAAGAACGAAAAGTTTCCACTTCTTCATCTTCGTCGTCGGACTCTTGCTCTCCAGCAACTTCAACTTCATCATCATCCACGACGTCTGCCGCATCTCGAACTGCGGATTCTAGAGGATCTCAATCGGCAGTTGATGCTGAACCTCTGTCGAGAAATTATTTTCTACGTCTATCTAGAGTTTCCTCTTCATCGAGTAATTCGTCCACTCGAGATCACGAAGATGTTGAAGAAAACGATGATGACATCCCAATGACTGAAAACTCGGGATCTTCCAATAACTCTCCTGAAGAGAGCAAAAAGCCTCCATTAAAAATATATTCAGAGGATGAAATTATCTTCAAGTCCAGGTCAGTGCTTATTTTAACTATTATCATCTTATTTTAATTCAATTTGATATTATGTAATTCGTCCACAGATTCCAGTTGTATATAATAATAAATAATATTTACATTTTTGTCTATTTACAACAACTCGTCAGGGCGGAGGACTTTTCGATGCGATTTTGTGGCCATTGTAATACAACCACGGATATAAAAGAAGCAAACTTTTTTGGCAATTTCATTGTGGCTGGTTCTGATGATGGAAGTTTCTTTATTTGGGATCGTGATTCTTCAAGTGAGTGGAAATTTTTTTAAAAATTATTCTTTTATGAATTGTCGTTACATATTATATTTTCTTAATTTCAGATATTGTTCGAATGATAAAAGGGGACAAATCAATTGTAAACTGGTAAGTCATAGGTCAGGTAGTTTAACCTAACCTAACCTAACCTAACAAAACAATTCAGACCTGAATCAATGTTCAAAACTATGTATGCAGCTCACGTATGTTATAAAGTGTAAATTGTCAATGTAATGAAAATATCATTTTATGACTTGTCAGTTTGCAACCCCATCCAAGCACCTGTTTATTGGCCACAAGTGGTATAGAAAGTGTCGTAAGAATCTGGACTCCTCTTTCTGATGAGGTTCGTCTCTCTTATAAACGTTAAACAGTATTAAACAGAATCTGGATTGAGTATGTAGAACCGTGAATATATACAAGCCCGTGAACAAAAAGGTTTTGATAATTATTTTCTTGTGGAGAATACTCATTGCTATCTTTTTTGTAGGAAGGGAAAACAAATGAAAAATCAGAAGATATTGACGATGCTACCACTTCAAATCAAAAAAGGATGGCGACAAATCCTGGAAATTTTTTGAATTTATTCTTGAACATGGGTTATCGACTGGACTCTGAGGATTCTGAAGCCACTACAGAAAGTTCCAACTTGAATTGCACATCAGCTTGAATTTGTCTATTTCTGCTATTTTCACTCGTTCCTACATGTCAATTGTCTTTAAGTAAAATGTTTTTGTTGTTGTTTTTTCTTCAAAAAGAAAAAAAACACGATATGATGCTGTTTCCAAAAATCAATACAAAATGTATTTTGGATGGTAAAGTTACCGATGATTTTACATTTATTCGTCGGTATCAGTGAATTACACACAATGGTTGTCGCGAAAAAACAATAATATGTTGGTTCTAAGTTTTCTGTTGAGGATTATGTACAACAATCATTTTTGTTTTTCTGCCGCTTTGCGCAGAGCATACGATTTTCGTTTAACTATAACACTGAAAACAATATTAAATAAAGATTGCATTATTATATCATCAACTACAATGTGAAAATTAATAGTTTGGAGATTTACTTTTGTCGTACATTTTTTGCATCTTACTCATGGGGTACGATCTTCAGATTTGGGCATAAAATTCTGAAACCATTTTGTACACGGAAATTCATCATCAGGATTCCTCAGACAGGTGACAGGGTATCGGAAAATTCTAACGGGAAACTATTTTGAACAATGTCAAAAATCACTGACAAACTGACCCGATTGTCGGTCGGCAAGAGGTTTAATCATTTAGTGCAATGGTGTTAATGCCTAACGGTGAATAAATTATGCATGGAAGGGTTTTAATAGTATCATCCATCAGTATCAAACAAGAGGAAACAATAACAGGAACTACTATTATGGCATGCGATCTCAGATTACCCAAAATGCTCTTCTTATTTAACGCTGATTTATAAAGCCTGTGTGAAAATTAAAAGTGCTAATTCGGGAAATTATCAAGTCATGATACTTCCAATTGACTACCTGAGAGCGACTCTCGTCTCTTCAGTAGCCGACTGTTTAATGAGAGTATTGGACGTGAGCGTCTTTTGTTATTATTTCGAATGACTTATCCTTGTCCATTGTGTGGGTGTCAAAAGTGACATTTAAGTGCATTTCCCGATTTCGACAAGGAAAATGGAACCGACCCGTCATATTCCACTAATAATAGTCACTATACTGCAATTCTCAAAGACAGTGCAATCAGTAGAGTACATTTACCCACAAAATCTACCAGCATACTATAATAATAATGAGTATAACGGGAGGGCAGACTCTTACACACAGAATCCCAAGTTCCTCCAGTCTCCCTTAACTTACAATAATAACCAACAAATATGGAGTACCCATCAAAATCAAGGTATGATAATATTGCCAAACTATTCTGCTGAAATCTTTGTCATGAGAATTGAATCAATTGATCCATTACAGAACAAGTACTCCCACGACAAGAGATGGTTGGTGGACACGAAGGCCTGACCCAGGAGCACTTTGGACACTCATCGGAAATGAGTCATCATGAGTTACCCGAGGAACATCAACATTCTTTTGTGGCGGACATGAAGAAACTCGGGTTTGAAGGGTCTTTAAAAGTTGTTTTAGCCTTGCTGCCATTTGCGATTTGTCTAACTTTTGTGCCCCTTCTTGTAATTACAATTGGCGTACTACTTATACCAATTGTGCGTTTGAAGGGTTATGCTGAGCATGAGGCTGAAGGCAGGAGCTTGGGTAACCTAGAAAGTACTGTGTTTTCCAGCATGGATGCACACAAAAAGTATGACTAGTCAAAGACGACAAATCCAACAATATAGAATAAAATATACAGCACTCTGTATATGCCAGCCTTTTATTATTCTCGTAAAATTATTTCATCACTTAATAATATGTATTAATGTACACAGCAAGAAAGAGTGTGAGTGTAAGGAAGAAAATAACTTTTAACTGCATCAATTCATTGTTACAGTTCCTTGTGGTCAATTGATGTGAACTTGAAAATAAAATTGTTTTGTAAACGTCGTTCCAATGTGAGCCAACATCAACTAATTGCATTGATTTCTACAATAGTAAATTGCAATCATATTACATGTAGGCAGTGTATTTTAAATAGGGAAATCAAAAATGAATTCTATATAAATAAGTAAATAATAGGACACAAATCTAAATGGTACTTGTATGGACTACATCTACATTTTCATAGTGCTTTGCTATTCAATTGGAACAAAAAAAAGTGGGCGACTGTTCCTTAAAATTATATTCTTACTTAATACATATTCACGTAGGTTAGTTAGGTAACTTATAAATATACATTATAGTACAAATTGGTAATATAATACTTCCGATTCGTCTTAAGTTTTTTAAAATAAAAATCCATATTGAGTTGTACCTGTGCTGAGGTACTATTTACACATCAAATATATATGGGCTAATATCACAACCTGTTCAGTTCCCAACTCGAGCAAGCTACATTTCATTAACTAGAACTTTTTATTCAAACTGACTTGTATGACCACCATTTGTAACGATCTATTAAATACAAATGTCTTTATCGTATTCGAATCTATTTGCCAGTTTTCACACACAAAAGACTATGCAACAAAAGCACCAATCATGTTGACTTGAGATAATTGCAAAATTATCCCGTACTGGAAGCGAACATTCAATATATTTATCTTATATTTGTCAACAGTTAAATTATGATTTTTGAGACGGAAAGCTAATTCCCATATTATTCTGAGATTGACCATAGTGATTCAATTAAAAAGGACAAATGTTTAGATATGGAGCCTCGCAACGAAATTATTCTTAGAAAATGATGCAAGTACTTTATAGTAGTACAAGTAGTACTACTAACACTCTGCTATAATTAAAAATGGTCAACACTTAAAGTTAAACACTGTCCGATAAGGTAAGTTTGAGCTTCTATGTACCCCTCTACTAACTTGCCATTCATACCAACGATCAAAAAACTTGTTGATAAATACTTAACATCAATAATGACAGTGTAAATAGTTACTTTGTGGTGGGCAGATTGAATCAAAGATGTAATAAATAGAATGAGGAAATAATTCTAAATCAAAATGCAACTGAATACTTTTGACAAATAAAGAACTATCCATCATGAAAGAATGGTTTCAGTAATATCTAAAATAATGATGACTTCCACTCTATAGTAGTGGAGGGTCATCATCATCGTCAAAATCATTGGCAAAAGGGTCTGTCATACCGATCCGACCTTGGTCATCAATTGATGTACGATTATTTCGAAAAGGCATATGCAATGAGATGCGGCTGCGAACACGGGAAAAGACTCGGTATTTCGTTCCGAAAAACATTGCTGCTGCAATTGAAACGAGGACTATCACTGCCAAAAGTGCAGCCAATGCTGATGAATAGGCTGTTGCTGTAAAGGACGACAAAATATAGTAACATTGTGAGTCATAATTTATGACAGC
Source organism: Pygmarrhopalites habei (assembly GCA_009870185.1). NCBI lineage: Eukaryota > Metazoa > Arthropoda > Collembola > Symphypleona > Arrhopalitidae > Pygmarrhopalites > Pygmarrhopalites habei. The sequence continues at coordinate 17,194 of WJFB01002268.1, forward strand.
TGTGACAGTTTTAATAAAGTTACTTAAGTACAAAGTCCTTACCACTGTTACTTGCTGAAGGGAAAGGCTGAACAGTAGGATCAACATGACTCTCACTAGAAACGCAACTTCCATTCTTTTCTGTGTACCCTGGTAGGCATTCACAAATTCCGTTCTGAAATTTCGAATTGAAATAAAATTACATTCTCAAGTTAGTCACAATCATATTTAAATCATTTGAATGAAGTGACAGGAACAAGTACTTTAGAATATGTAGTATAAGCTATCCCCTTGTTTTTAGTACATGAAATGTTCATACCTACTAGTTGCATTCAGGTTTTTATATGATCATTACCTGGCCATTAAGGTGACACGTAGCCTCAGGTCCACACTCAGACACTCCAATCCCTTGGCATACGGCACCTTTAAAAATAATGGTAGTAACAGTCATTAACATATTCGTAAGTAGTTTTGTGTGTTAAAATGGATTTACAGAGTACTATCTTATAGAAATAGGAAAAAAAACTTTTAATAAAGATTTACCAATAATTTGACTAGGTATGGAAGAAGTTCTTTTAACATTAATATGTAAGTCCTCTTGCTTCCAAGCGTCGTTGTTGTCCTGTGTCAGCATTTTTAGCTTGTGAAGAGGAGGCTGAGCTAGACTACTTGACTCATGAAGCTGCAAATTCTGAGGACCATCTGATGCACAGAGTTGGGTTGGATAAAATCGTGTGTCATTCATTATATTTATTTCCAGGAAAGGCTTCTCAGTTTGACTGGTAACGTTCCACACTTCAAAGGTCAAAGTGAGAGTTAGATACACATCTGAAGGTATCTGTTCTCTGGCTTGATTTTTATTCTTATTTAGCATGATTCTGAGGTACCAATGTTGGGAACTATTATTATTACGACCACCTAAGGGAGTAAGTAAGTAAGTGGATACATATTAGTATTTACAATATTTCTAATTTCATTGACATAAATATGAATGACGCAATTTAAGTATTTACATTAGAATAAGTACTTACCATCGTTGTTGTGTATAATTTTAATTCTTTGAGTTTCATTTTTCACTGTAACATTATACATTTCGGTTTGATTCCATACTCTGACCCAAAATTGGACAAATGGAGATTTTTCACAAATTGACAGTTTATATCCTCCTTCTATGAATGGACCAGCTATGGATTTCTACATCAAATAACAATTACATAATGATTATCATACATGTTTGTAGTCCAATACAAAAAGAATAATTGGTGATAGCGTAATATCATGTGTAAATTACCTCATCATTGTAGGTGCAATTTGTTGATTGACAACCGTCTTGAATATCACAAACCAATTCACTGTTTTTGATGTGCGACTGGAATTCCTGAAGCAAGTTCTTCCGAATATTTCTAACTATTCGACACAAAGGAGCGTTTGCTTGAGGCTGACTGGCCTCAAACTCTGTACATTACAAATGATAGAATGAAATGTCATAAGTATTTCCATTTTTAATACATAAATATTATCTACTTCGTAAATTATTGACAGGAGGCGGTGACGCACTCAATCACAATTAGAACTTGAACTGTGAGTGTGATTTACTTCTTAAGACAACAGAAAAATACTGACCCGAATTGACAACCAAGGAAGAGCCAATCACAACAATTACTAAAACTAGACCTGAATTAATAGAGATCATTTTTCCCCTTATATTTATGACTATCCGAAATCCATTTGTGTCAAAGATGATGCTTCCTTCCGAACGTCCAAGGACGGCTGAGAACTTGTTCTCTTCCTACTGTACAGTATCCCTATCTCTCTGGATTTGGATTTAATTACTCATGCTTAACTTCGACCACCACAAAAAATGTAATGGTGACTAATTTTGTACACAGAGAGGGAGGAATGTCAACTGTGTAATCTTTACTGCAGAGATAATTTTTATTTTCTACTCGTGTAAGACTGTTACAGCCAACAAATTCTTAGAGAGGCTAAGAAAAAGCTAGGGACTTTGTCGACTGTAAAAAATTCAACATTACTTACAGAAAATACACAACCTAATAAATTGAGAACAAGAGTGTGATTTTTGAAGAAATATTCGAAATATTTCCTACAAGAAATGTAATAACCTAATGCTCCCTCATTGGGTGAAATATTATTACACTGACGAGTCACTGGTGAAATGTTAGGTCCAAAGACTTGTTAAAATAATCCGATTTGTAAGAATAGATGATGTATGTCTTCAATAGTCAATTAATAGCTAATGCTAGGAACATGAAATAACTGCACCATGTCGAGGGTTTCCAAATTGGATAAATAAAAAGGCAAATTTTATTTAACGTTGAGAGAAAGTAAACACGCAACAAAAAATGTTCTCGCTATTCATGTTGTTATAATGGTTGTTTACAGACAAAGATACAAATTCAGACTATCTAATATTATTAATTATTTTATGTGTACCACATTTATTTTACATGTCCAGGTTTTTTGTTTTACTCACAGAACATTTAATACACGATATTGTACATGTATGTACGTTACATTTACATTACATTTAGTAAGGTAGTCTGTTGTTGATGTACAAGTTATACATATAAGTACTTACATGGCTACACAAGGACGTTGAGAACAGGTATATATGCAGTCAGTTTTGTTGGTACAGAGTTAAATCACATTGATAGTATGTACATGTTTTATTTGAGTGATGACACACGGTATACACACCACAATAATTACAAATACAGTAAAAGTTGTGCTTTAATACGACGAGACGAAAAGATTAAGGGGAAAAAAGGTGTCAAATTATCTAAACTATTGACTAAACGTTATTGGACTATTTACAAAAACTCTAAAGAGACTAAAGTTGAGGTACTTTGAGTAGAGAGAGAGAGCATATCTGTACTAGTTAAGAAATTATGACAAATATTTAACCTAAAAAAGTAGAGTAGAGGTACATCACATACATAGCTAGTGCAAGGTACGGGGGAATCACACTCTTGGTGTATCTATTTAAGTAGTAAACTCGGCTGAACCGTGTCAACTGTTCTTTTCTTTACGAAATATAATCCTCCACCCATAAACACTCAAGTTTCCTTCTGTCCTGGGAACAACTTCAGCGTCTTGGATTTCACACAATTTCCCTGTTCAGCCCGCTGTTCGTGGGGAAAGTTGGAGTTATTCTGTCATAATTATCCGGACCCATTAAAATATTGAGGGCTACTTTGAAAAATACATGTAATTGTCTTTAACTATTTCTCTTACTACATACAAAGTGTATCACCACAAACTGAATGGGCTTGGAGATGAATATGTCTGGGATCCAGAAGATGATTATGACAAACCCGGTCTCAAAATGTAGGTAAAGAACCAACGCGTATTTTGTGTTTGATTTTGTTTTTAAAAACAAAGCCTTTTGGAAATGTGTTTATTTTACGTCTTACGTTTATTTGGATTTTGGGAGACCTTCCCAAAATCCGTCACCCCTCAAAAATAATAAAATTAAAAACTTTAGATTTGGTCAATTTTCCAAATTGTTTCCATTTTATGG
>WJFB01002269.1:0-20709 GCA_009870185.1 Pygmarrhopalites habei
AAAAAAAAGTATACAGTCACATCACACCCAACAGAAAAAAACTCTCCCTCGACAGCCCCTCAACATACACGGAAGAGAGAGAGAGAGCGAAACCTTTGTCAAATGCAGACGAAGCAGACAATTTCTTGAAGATGGAGAGAGCTACTTTTTTTTGGACATTGGACAGTCCAAATTATGATTACAAATCTCTCTACTACTGCTGATACTGCTAAAGACTGTTTGTTTGCTGTGCTGGTGACCGGGTGTCCAGGTTTCTCAAGAAAAAAAACGTCCTGGTCTCGTTGTCGTCGTTGAGCCAATTGCCAATGAGAGACAGAGTCATGTCATTCCAATTTTTTTTGTGCTGAAAAAAAACAAAAACTTGTTTTTTTCCCCAAAAACTCGCGTACAAGAGCAACCGTGATTCTAGTCATTTTTGATTTTTTGATTTCAAACTCCCCTTCTCATCTTCCTCTCTCATCGTCACCGTCATCATCATCATCTACGAATTTTTGTCATCATCATGGACAACCCGCTCCTCACACTCCATGATGACCGGATACAATAACTGCTACATAGTAAAGAACAAAGTCTGAGAGTCACTCAGAATCCACAGAGAGGGAGAGTGAGAGAGAGACAAAATATTTAAGAATCCTCCTCTTCCTCATCACTACAACACATTTTTTTAAAGAAAAAAAATATCCTCCTCCATCCAAAGAATCTCATCTCAATTGTCATAATTTTAATTTTAGCCTACAAATAATTAATATATTATTGTACATTTTATATTAGTGACTGAGTCAATCCAAAAGAGATATTTCACATACATTTTTTGGTTGGGATTTTCATTTTATTTTATTACATCATCGATTGACAAAGAGACAGAGAAAAAGAGTGAGTGAATGAAGTGTGTGGACGAAAGGAAGGATTTTCTGACCCACCAAAACCTTGTACTCCCTCGTCAAAAGAGAAAAAACCGTCATTTTTTGTGTGTTCTTACTTTTTAAACTATACTACTACTATTTAAGAATCATCAAGTCAATTAGGAGAAAGTTTTTTCATTGTTCAACGTACTAGTACGTAGTAATTTAAAAGTGTGTCTATATCGTACTGCTGTATGTATTGTGGAGTAAATATACTATAAGTGTACATAGTAATTTCAATTTTAAATAAATACAGAGGCAAGACTGTGATCATGTATTGTATAATGAAGACATGAGCTTGGGAGGAGAAATGATATACACAAAGTTTGTTTTTTGGTGTCGATATGTAAGGGAAATTTTAGTTGTGTGTGTTTCGTGGATTGTGATTTCTTTTGGAAAATTGTAATGAGGACGATACTCCAGTGAAGAGACACCGAAAAAAAGACAGTTTTTTTAAAAATATATATATATATATTTCTGCCAGAGTCCCTTCGAACCTTACATAAATATCAAAATGTTTTTTTTGTGAATTCACACACACCACACACATACGACATTTTACACTCAAGCACACACATTTTTACATGAGGAACAAGACACTCTGTATATTTTGCCTCTCAAAAAAACTTGCTCCTCTCCACTCTCACAAAAACACAAGGAAGACAAATTACACATGATTTTAAATACATGACGAACCCTCCTCCTCCTCCTCCCTCATTATCATAACGAATTGTCAATGAATTTTATATAATGATGTAAGATACAATGCTATGTACTTGAGTACATCCTCACACATTTATGCTCTCGTTGCCAAATCGGGACAAACTTGATTCTCTTGATTTGGTGACATATGACACAGAAGACCCCCCACAATACTACACTACTAGTGTACTTTACACAAATCAACAACAAATAGAAAAATTAATCTTAATATATTTAAAAAACACACTACACACCACACACCACATCGCACACACACACCAATACACTATGATTATTGTTTGTTACGTTGTTACATAAAATATATCCAAAGTATTATTGTTATTATTTATTTTCGTATATTATATTGTAGTCCTATCATACACAAAATATATACAATTATTATATTATTGATTTTTCGTAATTTCATATCAATATTTTAAGAAAAGAAAAAAATGTGTCGTCGTCGTCTTCGTCGTCATCATCATCAAAAACTCTCAGAAAAAAAATGATGAAGAGAGAAAAAAATGCAAATTTTTAATGTTCCAATAAAACTTGTTCTCTGATTTCTACAAAATAAAGAGAGAAAAGAAAAAATGAACAAACATACTTTTGAGTCATGTTGATGAGAGATCCTTTTTATTTCATTTTATTATTATTACATATTCATTTAATGACATGATGAGGGAAGGGAATCATCAAACTGTGGGCTCTGGCCAGACGCTCGGACGCATGGATAGATTGTACAATTTTTTTTCCTTCTTCCTCTTCTCCTTCTTCGACATGAAAAAAAATATCCATCAAATTTTATTTGCATTGCATTGAATTGTACAGTTTGCTCGTACACGAAAGAGAGACTCTCTCCTTCCAAAGGGTTTTTCATCTCTCTGGCTCTTCGTCTTCCTCTCATCTCTTATGATTCTGTGATACGAGAGACTTTGGACGAGGCATGGAAGAGAGAGGATTATTAGAAAAAGTATGAAGATATGTAGGAAGGATGATGATGATGGAGGAAAAGAGTTAAAATTTTTCATGATTGTGATGACTTAAATGTCTGCTGACAATTTTCCACCGGTTTAAGAAGCTTAGCGTTAGTTTGGTGTGTGTGTGTGAATGTGAGGGGCAGACATATGCATGATGTATCATAGTTAGCCTATAGCTAATCAATTGCAAGTCAATTTAATAGAATGTGATGGTGGCAAAATGGAAATATTCAATAAAAGAGTGTGGTGTGCGAGTGGAGAAAGAGAGACTGAGAGAGAGAGTCGAGAGTGAATGAAGAGGAAAACCGGTTGAATTTTGGATCTTCTCACCTCATCCTCCTGCATCTGTAGATGAGGATGCTTTTTCTCCTCCTCCTCTTTCTTCAAGCCTCAGCCGCAACAATTCACAGTTCACACTATACATTACATTACTTAAAGACCTTCTTGGCACTCACTGACTATCGAAGGACGGACTGAGGGAGCCAGCTAATGTTTTGCCATAATACAGGAGAGGGAGAGGAGGAGAGGGACAGACAGAGAAAGATTTCATCTGCACAATCTTCAAAATCAAAATCTCTACCCTATTAACATGGATTAATCACAGTAGGCCCATCGCATGCAACAAAATGCATCAAAAAAAGCCAGAGGGTGACTGAACGCAATTTTCATCGAAACTCGTAATCATGCCTCCTCCCTTCTTCCTCTCCCTTGTCCCCTCCCTCCTCCCCTCCATCAGACAGCCAAAACCCTGTCTCCTCCTCCTCCCTCCACACACACACACACTACGATTGACACATTGATGACCTCCTACAACGTCCTCACAATTACAGTGTCAATATTTACTCTATCCATCATTACATCAACATCAACATCATCACACACACACACATTGAAACATAATACACTTAATTGACAAGTCTGAAAAAATTGATGAGCCCATTCATTTTTTATGAGCCTTTTTTCCGCCTTGAAATTTCACAACACGATGATTCAAAAACTCCTTCATCCTCCGTGTTTGTGCACCCGCATCAAAACAGCCTGTGTGTGTGTGTTTGTGTTGTGTGCACAAAATGGAGGAGACGAAACACACAATAGCAAAAAAAGGGATTTGCATAACTGGTGGATTTTTTGAAGTGTCAATAAAATTTTTTGAAAAATTATTATCAAAGATTGTGAGACTGTGACATGGACTAGAACTTTGAAAATCTTGAGAGAGGGATTTTATACACATATTTTATGATGGGGTGGTGGCTTTTGTTTTTTTCCTCTCCTATTCTTTTGCTCCTTGGTGTCACACACGCACACACAAGAACTTCTCCCTCTAAGAATGAAAAGGTTAGCAGATGAAGAAGAGGAGGAGGAGGAGGTATGCATGACGCGGTCATCAATTGTTGTTAAGGCCAAAAGCTTGTGCCTGACTTGTGTGGTGTCTGTGTGTGTTTCTGCATTGTTTGGAATGAAGGAGAAGCAGGTGGCTGGTGGTGGACGATGGATTGGACGATTATCAGTCATTCGTGTTTCGTCCTCACTGTTTCCATCCGTACAATGTACAGTAGGCAAGAGTTGACCAATATTGAATTCTTTTTTTTTCTATCAGAGAGAGAGAAGTCTTCTTCTATGGGATGAGAAGAAGACGACCACGTGTTTCCAATTTGTTTCAGATTCACACACACACATTTATGCGCCCAATGCTCAAGTCAAAAAAAATAGTGAAGAGGGGTTAGAAGACTGAAGAGAGAGAAAAAAAGAATGAAAAATCCTTGAATGTTAAATAAATAGTCTAGTCTGACCCCCTCCCCCTCCAACTCTAGAGGAGATAGTAAAAATCGTGTGTGTGTGTGCATAGAAGGCGAGGAGTACAGTTAAATGGTATAGTATTATGAGATTTTAATTTTTGTCCAGTCGAAATCTAGACTAGGATAGGAAGAGAGAGGGAGGGAGAGAGAACCTGCTTTCCCTGTGGTCGGAGATGTTGGTGGTTTTTTAAAACTTTTCGTTCCTGTCACCCACTTGTCACTTGTCATGACACAGCCTGTCCGTCAAATGTAAGGGAGAAGGAAGGAACGAGATACATGAGCCGTGAGTAGTTGCTCTGCTACCTCAGATCATTTACAATGGAGATCAAAGTGTATGTATGGAAGGAGTCGCACAGCACACAACACAACAGCAGAAGCAACAGGTGTAACTTGAGCCCCAGTCAGTCAATCTTTCATCCTCCTCTCCTTTTTGTCCATCATGATCGTGGCCCATCTTTTTTCCTCCTCCTTTCAACTCAGACTATGCAAATTGTGTGTGTGTGTGTGTGAAAGAAAAAAAAGGTCACTCAAGTTGTTGCTTTTGTGTGTGTCTGTACACCTCATGTGAATCTCCATGAATTGAAAAAGTGACCAAAGAAGAAGGTGTGGACATTTTGCAAAATGTGCAATCTCAAAAATTATATAAATACCTCAAGCGAACAATGAAAAACTTATGTAATATGTGAATGTAACTCATTAGTAATGTACTTTATTGGAAGCACATGGAACATGCTCTATTCCAGTCTGTCTGTCTCTGTCTCTCTCTCATCAAATAGTTATTGACCAAGATGGAACGGTCACGTACGCCACAGAACATTGAAATGATATTATTGTACAAGTAGAATATCACATATTAGAATAACATGTCAAAAATGTACGAGTGTACTTTTCAGTACATGAAGTATTTTGGTATGTTGTGTACATTTTACACTGTCATATCAACTTTGAAGTGTGTGTGTTGCAGTTCAACCCAATAAAAACGATTGGGAAGATTTGCATAGGAATTTGACAACAAGGGCTGATTGAAAAATTTTCAGGAGGGACAAGAAAATGATGTTGGCTGGTGGTTGGCGAAAATTTTTATGAATAAAGAAGTGCAAAGATCAGAGTTGGGAGAGAGTAAGATAGAACAAGAGAGAGAGAGAAAGAAAAAAAATTCTTACATGTTGAACAATAAAACAATAAACGTTTTTATTTATGATGTGTGCGTGTAATAATGCGTTTATAAGTATTTACTTAACTTTTTTTCCCTCTTGCTTTATGACAGCCTCAAGTTTCATCACCAACCACGATGATCAACCATCATCATCATCACACACACAATCATTTCAATCCTCCTCCTCCTTTTTTCTCCTCCTCTTCTTGCATCTTGTTTCTAGCTTTTCTTATCGGCGCCAGTTCATGTTCCCTGACAATATTACATGTATTTGCATTATCACAGACTCCCCTTTTCCTAGAATAATTTTTGTTCTTGAACGATCGAAGTATTTTTGATTCCAAGTAGTATTGTATTAAGAAGAGAAGCAAGATGATGAGGTGGTTGAGTATATTTGCAATACATCATCTCTCTACTCTCCACTTGCAAACTTCTTTTCCTCTGAGGATACTGTCTCTCTCATTCCTTGTCCCTGTAAAAATTCTTTTTTGTAGAGTTTAAAAGGGTGCAAAATATTTTTTCTCCTTCTTCTTCATCTTCTGTCTGTTCATACAACAGTTGTATTGAGAAAATAGCAGTTGAGTGAGTGTTAGTGTGGTCACATATAAATGTGTACAAACTACGAACTGGGGGAAGAGGGAAGCTAATGAGATTCATGTTATTCTGGTTCTCCTCAGAAAGATAATTGATCAACTATTACTATTAGTATTAGCAGAATGTGGATAGAATATATAGATAAAATAGAATGCAGACACTACAAATGTATTTTTTTGTTGATAATAATGTTTCCCCATTCTTAATTGCAATTTAAGCTTCCTCTCACCCGATCGGAAAATTATTATAATATTGATGGAGGGTGAGAGAGGCAGAGAGGGAGAGAATTGGACTCTGAGGTTGAGTTGAGGTTAAGTGGGCGGACTTTTTTGTCTCTCTGTTGTGTGTCAGTTGTCCTTGCCCTTCCTTCACTTGAATGATAATTCAGAATGAAATGAGTTACCTATTCTCTCTCACTCACTCATCTTTCTCCATCCCTATGGCTTCCCTGGGTTCACACACTAATCACCATCAACGCCTAAATTTCTGACTGATAATAACTGAAGATTTTTTTTATTGGAAAAAATGAGAGCGAGAGGGGTGGAAAAAAGTACACTTTTTTTAATCATTTCATTTCTTCGCTACAATTTGGCCACTCTCTCTCTGCATGTTGTAATAATATCTCGCTGTGCAATAATCATTGATTTTTCCAAAGTACTGAATTGTATATCCTCAAGTAAAAATCCTTTTCGTCAGGGGATAAAATAGCTGAACATTGCCGTGCCGCCAACAATAAACTTGTTGACCCGCACAGACACATACACCCATGTACACACACACATCCACACGCACACCGACATCCCAAACAAGAACAAGATTCCGACAGAGATTTTCTTCTTTTGAATTTGATCCTTCAGGAGGGAAGAGAGAGTGGTCGTCGTCGTCAGCAAATGAGTAGCAACAGAGCAGCAGCCACTGTTGCTCTGTTGTTGTTGTGTGTAATAGATAGGGAATTTTTTTTGGAACCAGTTGCCTGCCTGCCTGCCTGCCAGTTAGTTTTGTTAGTTGGCAGTTGGCAGGTAGAGAAAAAGAGAGAGAGAAGAATTTGACTCGACATTCCATTGCACATTCTACCTGTTAAAATTATTATAACTTGATCATTAGTCATAATTAGAGAGAGGGGGCAAGGATAGTAGTGGATCACTAAGCGGATGATCATTTAAACTCATACAACTTTACATACAATCTCTCTGTTTCAACTGTTTCATCTCTCTCTCTCTCCCTCTCTCTTACTACTACTCTCTTTTGTCCACCATCGGAATTTATATAATGTGTAGCATTAGTAAATTAACACGTACTTCAAGTCCAACTCTCAATCATCGAAATAATCATAAAAAATTGACATGAGAAAAACTAACCAATATTTTTTTCTCCTTTCTCTCCTTCTCCTTCTTCCAGTGTACATCCTATCGCCCCATGTATCTTCTCTCTACCTGTGTATGTATGTGTGTGTATGTTGTTTGTGTGTGTGTTTTGCTCTCTTTCCATCTGTGTGCTTCTTTTTTAATTTAATTTACTACTTCGTAACATGTCAAAGCATATCGTCCCTTAATTATATATTCAATTTATTGACAAACATGTCCACATTCATCCCCGCATATTATAATAAACCACATTCTTCATAACTTGTGTGTGTGTGTAACTATTATGTATTACACAGTACACACAGTCACAGTTGTATCATAACTTTTGCTCCAATCACATATATAGACCACTTGTCTGTTCTCTCTCTCTTTGTTTCTTTCTAAAAAAGTTGTAGCGGCCCAATGTGCTATGTAAATATGTAACATCCTTTTCTACTTTACTAAAATGATATTTCGTCTTCCATATCTTTTGTCAATTTTTATTTCTTCTCCATCATTACAGCATTCGTTTTTATTTCTCATGTCATTTTTTATATTACTTTATAAAAGTCAATAGTCAAATTGACAGTCGAGATGAGCGTAATCAAAAAACTATGTGTCAATCCAACTCTGTTTTACATATCCCTCTCTCTCTCCTCTCTACATTACTCCCACATCACTCCTGGACCACTATGACCCTTCGTCGTCTTTGTCATTGTGAAAAGATTAAAAAATTCCCTCTCATTTCAATTTCTTTCAATAAAGTAATATCAACTGGATCCCACCACCATCAGTCTCACTCACCCTCTCACACGCACACCACACACCCAACGTGTATACTTGAGTTATGATGAGTGGGTTGGAGAAACAATGATTCCAATTAAATGAATTAGGATAAAAAATTGTGTTAATACACTTCATACTGGATGTGTGATAGGTACAAAGAAGATTCATTGGATTCAATAAAGCTTAATAGATCAAGGGATGGAGGAGAGGGAGGTAGTTTAAAGATATTTGGGAAGATGAAGGTTGGCTGTGTACAGGGAAGAGAGTAGAAAAACCAGAAAAAGAAAAAGACAGGAACGAGTGCGGGGTTTGGTGGTGATGGTGTTACAGGAGATTATATGAGATGAGATGGGAGAGACACGTGGAAGCTGTGCTCCGTGTAGCATCTGTAAATTGCATGTAAATCAATGTGTACATGCAAATGAAAGCGCACTAATTGTCAGCGACAACAGTCGTAAGGGCACTCTTTTCATGCTCAACAACTCCCATACTCTTTCTCCTCCTCCTCCTCTCCAGCCCAGGGATTTTCAACAGACCAATTCTCGTTTCTCCTCTCCCTCTCTCTTTCACACACAAACACACACGCATACCGCTCAGCTCAGGAGAATTTTCACATAAATTTAGCAAGAATGTAAGTACCCAAGTGTGCGTGCGTGTGTGTGTGAAGGCACAAAAAGGAGTAGCCTCATGTATATAAATGGTATTCCCTTGACATGTCAATACTCTTTTTTTTCTCTACCCAAAATTAGCTAATTAAATTTTACACCGACTGACTCTCTGAGCTTCCAGAGTGCATCGAAGGGTGATGAAAAGGTCACACTACTGCATTTTTCACCTGCTCCTCTTGCATTATTACTGTACACACACACCACACACATGATTCTCAACAAGAGAGAGAGGAAGAGAGAGACTGACACAACCAACACTCTTGACAACAATGACGACCATCATAAAGATTTCACCATTACTATTCTACTCCTTTCCCCTTCTTCTCCATGTGTAATGTATTGTGAGTTCTCTTGTTCAGGATTATACATGTAAGTACAATGTGTTTTACATTATTCAACTCTTTTTTCACTTCACTCCTTTTCTGACTTGACTGTGTGTGTGTGTGTCTTGCACTCCAAGTACGAGTTACTCACTTTTTGTAAGATAAGATTATTGTTACTGGTTATATGTTGAGCGGTGTAATAATAATGATTAGTGTCCCATGGGTTTGGTATATATAGTACACAGAAGTAGAAATAGAGCTAATTTTACTAGTTATGCACCACATGGACTTAAACGTGAGTATCTTCTTGATTACATTACAACCTCAACCGATTTCAGGGGCCTCACGTCCATCCTATTATCAATAACATTCCTATATCTTAGGTATAATCTTACGGTTGTCAATTTAATTGTGTTTAACGAATCCCCACACTCAATGACAAGACAGGAGGATGGGGATTGAACATATCATAACAACTAGAATGTTGACTCAAAGTTCGCAGGAGAGAGAGAAAGATATGTTACTGTAGTAATAACCACGAACCAACACGACTTTCAAATGGTTGTCACTGAAATTTGCTTGTACCAGTCAAACATGGATTTGTGGTTAATATGATTATATTCTAGTTTCTCAAAGATTCTCTCTCTCTCCCTTCCACTGCAAGTCTGCAAGTATACACATATATTTATATTGTATAATAAACAAAATAACTTGAACAAGTTTCATCCGGTACCTCATCCAAGTTGTTTCCTTATTATTGTACAATTTGAGAGAGAGAACGTATTAATGTAATCTCTATTCTTCTTCTGTCATAAAATTTACTTTATATGTACTCGAATCCTCAAGGTTGTATAATATGCACTTTGAGAGAGAGAGAAACCAAAAATACAGAGACAAAACAAAAATGCACAAGGTGTACTAAAACTTCTTGTTCTTCCACAATGTGCATCCTGTCTTGAATCAAGCATGAGATGTGTGTGTGTGTGAATAAATAAAGGAAACATTTTGCTTTTCAGAGGAAAAAAATAGCGTGCAATCCATCAAACACATTGAGAGATTTCATGTGACTGTCTCTACGAAAAAAAAAATCTATATGATTATGATGATGAACATCCATCAATGTGGATTCATTGAACAAAAAACATTGTACAGTGTACAATAAATGGTTGATTGTATTATAAAGTGTGTAGGCACTGGCCCAGAATCCTCTCTCTATGTGTGTGATCTCTGATGGGGGTAGATGCATATAAAGTGACCAATAAATGTTGAGATAGACATGAAATGGCCAAAGTAATGAAGGGAATTACTTAATTAGTACGATGCCCCTCACCTCTCCCTGACTTGAATGCCAAATTAAATGTCTGGAAGAATGAGAGACAGAGAGAGGGAGAGAGAGGCATGGAAAAGATTTTTAAGTCACAAACACACGATGAGAGTCTCATACATACAAAAAAAATCAAAGTGTTGCCAACATTTTTTCTTCAAACTATATCTATCCTGCCCTCCTGTGACTAAGCCTTTGAATGCTAGACACGAATACTTTCTCGGGAAAAAGAGAAAATAGTAGTAATAATTCTATTGCAGAAATTTTTTTAAACAATCTGCCTGTCCTTGTAAACAATTTTTTACCATAATTCTTCTGAGACACGAAAATAATACTGCATCTTACACACGTATACATACTATGTATATATTTAATATTATTCAGTTATTTCAACTGATCATGATTGAAGGTTGGTACATCCTCATTTATGGAGATTAAGAGGAGGACGTCGAGTATACTAATATTCTAATTTCATGGTGGTATCCAACAAAATTATTATAATTTGACTTGACCATTGCTACCGGACTTACACTCTCTAGTGTAATATACAAATTACATCCTTCATGAGATTAATCAACGGACGTAGGATTAGAGTAGGATTTTGGTTTTAGGCCCCCCTCAAAAAAAGGGTGACCAGGTTTTTTTTGGACTTTTTAATTTCACTTGTACAGGTTGTAACAAAAAGTAAGAATTGGTGTGGGCAGAATAAAAAATATATTTTTCTTTTCTATGATCAACGGCTAATAATAATAATAATAATAACTTGAGATGGGACTGGACAAAAAACATTTTTGGCAATGTCACATTGTGGTGAATCCAGTCTTTATGTCATTCTCAGTAAAAACTAACTATGGTCACTCAACGAATTCATGTAGGCCGCTTCAAGTTTTCCAGCAAAGCCTGTTTCAGTCTGAAAATTGAAAAAATGACAATAATTAAATTAAACATGGGTCTATGTGTGTGTGTATTCAAATCAATTCAAGTAAATGATTCAATATTGATTCTTATTCTTACCTTGAGGAGGTATACGGTGGCTTGAAGCATTTGCTCCATATTTAAAAATGTCGTGTTTACAGTCACATCTTCTTCATCTTCCTCAGACTTGTCAGCAAAGAGTTTCATGAGTGGATTTGTCATCAACAATTCCTCATTTATCATTCGACGGGGATCATTAATGATACCCAGTGTCGCTCTCAGTTCAGCACCCAAACTGTCCAACTCTTGTTGAGTCAATCCTTTCGGACCAGGTAGACCAGGTAGATTTTGACAAGAAATTTTATCTTGTGCCTCCACCTCCCCATTTTCTTCTTCCCCTTCATCCTCCCGTACATTTTGTATGGATGTTGAGACCTTATTGCAGAGTAAGCTCAGAATGTGACGACCTTCATTTCCAGGCACAAAAAAATCACCAACACCACCAACAACACCTGCACGACCATCTCCAACACCCTGAGACTTGATCACATTATTGGATCCTTCTCCAGAACCTTGTTTTGTAATAATACTAGGTGCCTCCATCTTTTTGACTACTTGACCTTGTGTTTGCAGGGAAATTCCCACCTGCTTACTAATTAAATTAGCAATCTCCACACACTCTTCTTCACTGTAGAACCAAAAGCACCTAATGGCTATATTCAAAGGGAAGGGAGAGAAAAAAATCGGTGTCAGTTTAATTCCAAGTCACACACACTTCACATGTTGATTTAATTTTGTGTGTGTGTAGGGATCAGTTTTTTGTAATCATTTTTTTTGTCTGTGTAAGTACCTTCAGTTGTCCTCATCATTATATATGGTTTGACAACTTGCATCTCGATCTGAGGCGTTATCATGAGTGCAAAATTTTCGAGACTATTTCGATTTAGGATAAAAAGGCCAATGTATGGTTCCACAACTCTGGATATTTTAAAAAAAGAAAAGGACACGATTAATACTTTGTGTGAATTATTTCAACTCATTTTATACGACCAAAGTACACATTGTAATGACTTAATAGGAGGAGACACACATGACTTGAACTGGCGGTTTTAGTTTTATAAAAATTGAAATTGGACCTCAAAAGTATAAACGAGGGCATATAGTGTTGTTGTGGCAGTAGGTGGTATCACTAAGAGAGAAAGCTAAAGATCACAAACATCATATGTTGAGATTAAACAGAGTGAGCAAAAAAGAGGAGGAGGAAGACGGGTAGGAGAGAGGAGATATGAGGCAAGAGTAGGAACTAGGAGTATATAGAAAAGCAGGAGGAGAATATGGGAGGAGAAGAGAGAGAGAACAAGTTGTTGTCTGATGCAATGGTGAATGACTTGGCTCAGTTCTACACTTGCCTCCTAAGTTTCCTCAAGTTACCTCCTTGTTCACCTTCGACTGGGTAGAAGAGTAGCCGGAGAGTGTGAGAACAAGTGAGAAGCTAAAACTGATTGACTTGACTCTCTAGGTTGCTTCTCCTCTCCTTGGCGCCCGCTCAACTTTCAACCAAATGGCCCACTACTACTACTCTTCTGTGTCTGTATGTGTGTGTGTGTGCCTGGTTGCTCTGTGTGTGTGTATATGTGATGATGATACCATGGTAAAGTCAAGTTGAGATGCCGCCTTGGAAAAAAAAAACACAAGACTAAAAAGTGATGTCCTACTATTTCTGTCTCTCTGTTCTGTGATTTGGGCCACAGTGAAATAGATGAGAAGTTGCTCTCTTACTCCTTTGCTTTTTTACATTGCTTTTTCTCATCTCACTCTATCTCTGTGCTTATTACTACCTCCTCCTCCTCCTATTGAGAAACTCACTCAAAGTGCCTAAACGCAGCAAAGAGAGTGTGTGTGAGAGAGAGGAGTTTAAAGTTGGATTTTTTTAAAGAACTTCACCCGTGGATCCCTCATAGTCATATCATCATCCATCCTTTTACAATGTTATAACACAGTCATAACTCACATCCTCAAAAAACACACATACACAGTTTTGTGACGTTTGTGTGATATGTGACCCTCGTCGTCGGCAACTGAATGTGTCGGGATTGCTTGTAAATTGGTAAGGCAACATGTACGATAAATTTTTTTTCTCTTATTTTAAATATCTCTGCTACATTCGGATTTCTAAGTATTGAAACTATTTGAAACTAAGAATACAATAATGTAAAAACCTTTTTTGTCTAAATCCTTTCTCACCTCTTGTATAAAAATAGACTTCCTCTGGTATTACACGGTTTCTGAAAATATAATCAATGTAAACAATTCAAAATTCAAAGGATAATAGAAAATAGAACTTTTAAAAAAATTGTTTCGTTTTGGAAAAAAATAATAATGAATAATACAGGATGTAAATTATTTAAAACAAAACAAAATTATGAATTTATATTATTCCTTACCCATGTTTGCGTTGGACAGTCATATTCATACAGAGCAACTTGAGCAGCAACTTTGATGAGTTTTTTAAAATTCTTGTCCATTCGACCACAAACTTCTGAATTTAATTTTGCTGTTTTCTCCAATTCCAATGCCTCTGCATCCTTCTCTCTTTGATGTTGTTGATTGTATTCCTTCATAACTCCTCCGTGACCTGGTTTCCTCCTGTTATTGTTTCCAGAGGTTGTTGCTGAGGCTGAAATTCCAGTCCCTCCTCGACTATATTTATTGTAACTTCCTCGACCTCTCCCTCCATTGTTTCCATTTGGTCTCCCACCACCTGTCACACGACCCAGACCGTTCAAACTATTCATAATGATTACACGTCTTTTTAATTAAAATGTCTCGAATTTTAAAAAAAAAGTCTTCAAAATTTGAAGTTGACTCAGAATAAGAGCCGTTCTAAGTTATGACTGCAGCAGACAGCACATAGCACGTGACTGACTTCTTGTCGGTCGGAGAAATTCACGCTCCGTCCAGTAACGCGAGCGAATCAAAAAAATTGACAAATTGCTTTTGAAGGAAAACTGCGATTCAATTCCTATCAAAAGTGATACTTTTAATAACATTTTTGACACAAACTATTAGATTTGAGTAATCTACGTACTGAAACGAAATCTTGGATGTCTCAAATTTGTGATTATGGATGACATTTTTAAACTTTTTTTTGAAAAATAAGTATCTCTTAATTCTTCATTAATTTTTACTAAATGAAATCATTTGTATATTAATTTTGACTTATAAATGGCAGAGTACTGATCATTTTTTCCTTTGTACCAGTTTGTAATTTTTTGATTGGTTCAGAGAAAACGTCGGATAATATGAACACGTGACATGAGCCTATCCAAGGCAGTGCAACCTATGTGGTGCCACAGAAACTGATGTAGTTCTATAGTGGGTCCTAGATGGGATAGGGATGACTTCGGTCGATGTGTCGATTTTTCTCCGAAAATTCGGAGAAATCCATTTGCCAACATCTGCTCCACTTTTTTTTGCGAGCAAGCCATCTCCTCAATCCTCTTATCTTCTCTTACAAAAACTTGTCCCATCTTCTCTCTCTCTCCCTTTCTGCATGCTCTTCAACTTTCAATTTCTACAGAAATCAAAGTTTCTCTCTCTTGACTCTTGAATCTCACATGTTACCCATGTTTACGTTCAGACTGGAGAGAGAAAGAAAGAAAGATAATGACTAAACTACTCAACTCTCATTTGACATGCCAACTCTTAACCTCCTTTAACCATTCTGTTACTCCACAGATATACACACAGATAGAGACCCAGACACAGTGACATTTGACACCCCAAAAAATACAAATAACAAATACTCTCTCTCACTCTCTCTCTACCTTTCTATTGCTTTCTCCCTTTGCTTTTTCTATCTCCACCGAGATAGTACACAGAGTGTTCTCTCCCACTCCCGGTGTCCATATAACTTTTTTGTGTGTTGTATACACAACATGTCTATATTCTTATATATTGATATCACCACCTGTTGCTACAAAACAGCCAGTCTCCGGGTAACGGTGAAACTAGAAAAACTACACGGTCTGATGGCATGAGTACCACAGGCACAAGAACACACCGAGAAAAACACACAATACTTTTTTTACCCATTTCCCCGACTCTCTCTCTCTCTCTCGCAAATATCCCCCCAATCTTCCTTCCCCATGTTCAACTCTCTCCGATCCTCGTGTGTGTGTTTCATCCTGCGGGAGAGATAGGGAGTGAGTGTGTGACTTTTTTTTGCTAGTTTGTCTGTGAGAGTGGATGTCTCAGTCGGGTTTCGTCACCCGGTTAAGCTGGTTCCGCTCCTGGCTCTAAAAACACAACACAAAACATGCCCACGATATCTCTCCCCACTCTTCTCCTCTCATCATCATCATCGTCGTCGTCGTCAGTATTAACTCTTTAGCTAAATAACCTTGAGAGAGAGTGAGTGAAGTGTGTTTGTCCCTCTCTCTCACTCTCCCTTTATTTTTGTACACTGTGTGTTTTTATTTTTTTTTGAAATTTTTTTTTGTCGTCTGTTTCCATAATTCTAATAATTTAATTTTCCAAGTGGACACATATCAAAAATTATTACACGATCACAGTCCCAACAAGAAGGATCAAAACTTGGAATGAATAATTTTCACTGCAACTGTAACTCTCAATTGTTTTTTCCTGGAATATCATCATCATCATTTTCTTGATTTTCTACCATAAAAATCCCCCTCCTCCAGAGAACACACACAACATAATACACAGTAATGTAAAAGGGGAAAAAAGCGGAAATTTTCCACAATCTATTTAGAGCAAACACACAAAAGTTTGTGATTAAATTGAGTGGAGAGCTCTGTTATTTGTTTGGAAAAAAAGAGAAAAAATACGGAAAAAGAAGAAGAAAAGAAGAATTGAATGACGAGATTTATACTCGAGACTGTTTGTTCCTCCTCCTCCCACTGCTGTGTTTGTTTGTACCCCCTGAATAATTAATTATTTGGAGTGTGTGTGCATCTTTTGTGCAATCGGCCACACACACACTCTGTTACAAATATACTGTGTCTCTCTCCACTGTTATCTGTGTGTGGAGTTTTGGTTGTTAATTGTTAGATGAGAGAGTTTTGTACAGTGAAATTGGAGTGGTGGTGGTTGTGGTGATGGTGAAGAGATGATGGGAGTCGTCGTCGTGGTCGTTGAGACTTGTGTGGAGTTGTAATCATTTATTTATTGTACTAATGTGGACATGGCAGATGGGCATCCTAGCTTTGGTGAGTATCAATCATGGTCTCCATTCCCTTCTATTCCTCTCATCATCAAAAAAGCTTTTTCAAATCTGCAACAAGTTTCTATCCCACACACACACACACACACTCACTCACAAATCCACATTTCCTCTTTTCTCCACGACCCCCCAGACTCTATCGAACAAAATTACGTAAGATTAAAGATTAGAAGAATCAGGTCCGACGACGAGGACAACAAGATTCTCTAAAGAATGTGTGAATCTGTGTGTGTTTATATTTCTGGGAAAATCCACGTTGTTACATATTTGTGTGTGTGTCTGGCCGTTGCTTTTCCAACATTCACCACACACACACACACAGTAAAGCAGTACACGGAGTAAAGCAGAGTTCCACAGCGAGAAAGAGTGAGAGAGAGAGAGAGACAGGGAGAGCAGATAGAGGAAAATAAAGTAAAATAAATAGAGAAAAACAGAAACAGAAAAAAAGATGAAGATGAAGAAGTAGTGGAAGAAGGGAAACTATGGCGTTTGTGTGTGTTGGATGGACTATTTTTAGTGTTGTCAAGGGGAGGGAAGGGAATTCCTTCTACATTCTAACCTATTCTTGTACCATCAATTGAAACTCAAATGTTGCTCAATTCCCATATACTCTCCACACCCCTTATACTCTGTCTTGTATCTTCCATGGGAGAAGAAGGAGGGAGGAGGAAAAAATGAGTAACAAGTAGTAGTATGACTATTCACACACAATATATTATTGAACAAGAAGAATACACACACACACACTTTTCCCCCTTTTCACTCTCTTCTTTTTGTCCTGGTAACTTTGGTTCCTCCTCATCACATGGTTTTGATGCCATTAATCATTCATTCATTTATTGTTTCCCCTAATTAGTTGCTTCAATCTCCTCCTCCATCAACACATCGACCTACCTTTTTTCTTTTCTTTTCCTTCCTCCATTTCTTTCTCATCCTCCTCTCTCCAGTCTCAAGTCTCAACCTTTTTACCATCCTCCTCCTCCTCATCTTACCACCTTGTCATCATTTTTGGCCCTCTTCTAGCTTCCATTTCCTCGAAAGTACTCAGAGGGGGATGGTTCCTTGGCAAATGAATGGACACGCAATTCTCTCTCTTCTCTTTCTCTGCTCGTCTCTGAGAACTTTTTCCTTCTCATAGATCTGAGAAGCAGTCCATAATACACACTCATGCTGTAGGATTGCAGAGGAAATACCCGAACAAGTAAAGGAATGGACGAATGGCGGGCGGGTAGTAGCCATGCTCTTAGGAGTACAAGAGATAGAGAGTGTGTTGCTCTGCCTGGGTTTATGTACAAGTCTTACTCACTCTCTCTCTCTCTCTCTCTCTCTCTCTCTCGTCCCTATCTCTCGCTCTTCTTCTTCTCAGTTTGGCAACCAGCTTTGCATCTTGTTGTTTTCACATCTTTCTATTGACATTTTTGGCTGGTTGCCACTGCCATTGCCCATTCTCTCCCTCTCTTTTCTCTACCCGGCTCCGTTCCTTCCTTCCCTTATACTTAATTCCTTCACTTTATCTTCCTCCTCCTTTTTGGCCAACAGAGAACGAGAGAGAGAGAGAGACGGAGGGAAGAAGCAGCAAAGTGGCTGTACAACTCAACTAACCTTTTTTTCATCTTCAATCTCAATGCATCTTCATTTTCATGCATACATCTTTTTCCCTTGTTGTCTTCCTCCTCCTCCTCGGAGAGTAACAGTAGTCGTAGGAAGATACTCCCTACTTTTGTGCACCGGAAGAACGGCCACGGGCCAAACTCCCCATCTTCCGAAAATCCTTTTGCTTCTACTTCTCCTTCTTGGCCACCGTCGTCGTTCCTTTTCCTTCTTTTAAACTCCTCTTTTGTTGTTGTCGTTGTCTCTGATTTTATACATTTTCTCCTCAAAATTCCTCACATTTTATAGTCCCCTTCTATTAGTCAGTTAAAATTCCGGACAGAAGGAAAATTTTCCTTTCTAAATAATAAAAATAATCATGAAATTTTATCCTGGCGCGTCTTCCTTCCCCTTTTTCTTTCTCTCTTTCATTCTGAATGACTAATAGAATAGTTAAGAAATTAGATGATGATGATGAGTCAGCTTGAAAGAGAAAGTATTGTTAATTTGGTTCATGATGGAAGGTAACTAAGACAAGTTGCATGTTCAAAAGTGTTGACTGTTCCAAAAGTAGCTCAAACATTACACACACTCATACACAAAGAGACAGAACAAACGTCTGTCTCTGTCTCTTTTCCTTTCTATACTGACTACTACTAGAGTAAGTGTGTGTGTGTGTTTTTCTTCTTCTGTGGCTATTACTATGGCTGCAAATAAGTGTAACATGTAATTCCAAGTCCAAGTCATCTCTCTCCCTCACTTTTCCCACTCTCCTCACAGAAACGGGCAACAGCCACAGCACTTTACTTCTTCTCTACATCAATTCTCCCACCCACTGACAATTGACGAGAAATGGAGAGAGTCGTCACAGAGAAAACTCTCTTTTCTCATTCATCCCACTTTGTCCTCCACACTTTTCCTTGCATTTATCCTCTCTCTTTCTCTCTCTCTCAATACATCCATAATGATATGTCGTCCATGTACCTTCCTAGAAAATTCATACAGATAGTATGTCTACGTGTGAGCGTAGAGAGAAATAGAGATTTTGAGAAAATAATTAAATTTTGACCATTTGGACATCAAAACAGCTGGAGCTGGATTTGGCGTGCGCATTAAAAAAATTGTTTAGATGAGGCGGAGAGTGGAGGAAGTGGTAGTTATCGAAAGTGTTTACAATTGCTGATTTGATTTTTTGCAATTTTTTTTCTCCCACTCTCCCACTCTCTTTTTTGCGCTGCACACTCTCTGTTCACTAGAAAGTATTAGTGTGTAACTCGTTTCTCTCCCTGATTTCAGAGCATGAGAGGTTGGGGGGATTTCCTGGAGGGAATTCTGCCACTACAGACACAACTGGAGGACCATTATTATTATCTGGAGGATCAGGTCAAGGAAGATCGACAGGAGGACCGACAACATCAACAGGAGGAGTCGGAGCAGCCACATCGGCTGCTGTCAATCCAGAAGGGGACAAGGAGAAGGAGAAGCCTTTGTCATCGGCATGGCAAACGGCTCTTAGTGCTACTTCAATGAGTACGAGTAAGCGGAGAGTTGTGGCCCGGCGAGGGAAGGTAAGCGTAAACTTTGTGGATGTTTGTGCATTTATCCTTGGTTGAAGTGGGAGAACATTTTCAAAACCGTCAGGGAGACGTTGAAATCTCCGGTTTACCTCATTTCCGGTTTAGTTTGTGTCATTATGGCACAAACTGGTAGTAATAACTGGTGGTGTGAGAAAATTAATCGGTGGTTTTGAGAAAAAGTTGATGGAGTCGGTAGAACTCGGGATGGATATAATTCCTTGGGTTGATAGTGCAATACAAAAGATAGAAAATTTGAGTGCTGAAAATTTAGTCTTACGAAATAGTAAAAAGTCGTCTATTCTTGTCACAACCTTATCACAGACGGAAGGTGATACTCAAAAGACTGGGTAAGTTCTTTTATTTATTTTCATTTCATTATTTGTGATTTTTTTTGCCAATTTCCTCATATCTTAGAAATGATTTTCATACGTATTTTCATTGTGTAGTGTTGAGTCAGCAAAAAGTCAAGATATTGATAAACATTTGGAAGCAATCGAAAGTCAAGTAGAAGACATTCGTCAGTCATGGAGTCAAAAGTTTAAAGCTGTTCAAAATGAATTGGATGCAAAGAAATTGGAATTGTTGAAAATAAAACAAGAAATTAGGTATCGAAGGAAACTTTAAAAAAGTTTACGACGTGTTGTTGCGAGTGAAGGTATTTAAGAACAAAGTATAATAATTTCCTCGTGTTTCATAGAAAAATTATTCACATGTAAGAGTAGAGCAAAAAGATTATTAGAGACCCTCAGAGGTCAGTTTTTGAAGTTTTATATGTAGAAAAATCAGGAGAAGCAGAAAAGTACAAGCG
>WJFB01002270.1:0-20702 GCA_009870185.1 Pygmarrhopalites habei
GAATTGATGGGTCACTTTTGACCAACTACGAATAAATCTTTTTCTCTCTCTTTCCTAGAATGTGTGTGCTCATGATTAAATTCAATACATTCCATTGAAAAATTACAAAGAACAAATCAGCAAAAGAATGAGATAAATTACTAATTAATTCTTGTTAATTAAAATGACTAGCATGTCTTGTTGATGATGATGATGATGAGACACTATTTTAAAGTTTAAAGTTTTACTATTAATTCCGAAACAATTTGCGAAATATTATTAAGACTCATTCCAATTTTCATTGGAGATTTTGAATTGCAAGGACAAAGGGGGTTGAATTGAGCCAATCGCAAGTCGTGTCCCTTTGTTAAGGGAGACAGTGCGGATAGACTCCCTTAGCTCGGTGAGCGTGAATGAGTAGTACGGAAACTGGCTCATTTTACATTACTACGTTAACTCACATATGAAAGTAAATAGTACGGATCGGGCTTTATCAATGATAATAAAGTCTCTTTCTGACTCCGTATTCGTACACAGTATGTATAGTAGAAAAGGGTCAGGGCATGAAGGCTTTTTCGAAATTGGAGCAGCCGATTTTATTTGGTCAAAAGCCGCCGCTCCCACTAACAAACGGGGAGAAACAAAGAGGTTCAAAACTCTTTTTTTCTCCATCAGGAAAAAAGCTTTTGTCGTGAGTACCCATAATATCATATAATGTTAATGTGAGTGGCATGCTTTGGAAACTTGTCATAACATGCCGACTCTTCAAAATTCTTTTTATAGATAGTAGCTCCTCTGAGTGAATTCAACTCTCTATGTGTGTATGACCCTGTACACTGTACGACTATACTACAAAGGTACATATTAGTAGATTGTGAGAAAGAGTTCTTCTATCCCTACTGACTATATACTCTCCTCCCTTCAATGAAGACCCTTAAGGAAGAGAAATCAAACGTTCTGCTTTTCTACAAAATAAAGATGGACACGTAGCTCGTAAACAATCCAGCTCAATTTTCAGGTGGTGTCTCAAAAATCTTTTTGGACTATGTCCCCTGTCCCATGGGACATCATATGCATTTGACATGTTAATTCTCAGAAAAAATAAATTATTAAATAATTTGTTTCTCTCCAGGACGTCCAGGGAGAGAGAGAAAGCCTCAAGCTAAAAAGTTCCCCTCTCTATACACACACAATAGTAAAATTTGGGTCTCGGTCTCAGTTAAGAATGAACACGTGCTAAAAAAGGTGAGAGAAGGTTCAAATGTTTTTTATTGGTACAAATTGCAGCAGTCAAATTAGTTTGAAGAAGGTACGATCTTAACTTTTTTTAAAACCGAAAAGGAAAAATCGCGAAAGATTTGCTTTGACTGATAAATGGAGGAAAACTGGGAGATCTGAGTTGAGAGAGAAAAAGAAATAAAGTTGATGATGATTAAATACTTTGACTGTGGTCCCTCCTACACAAATACACAGTGTGTGTATGATCTGTGTATGTTTCTAGTGTTTTATAGTCTCTCGTTTCCTTTGGCTGCGATAGGGTTTTTAGGGAAAATGCAGATTCAGGTGGACCTAATAGACTAATAGACTGGTGAAATGTTTATAGTCAACAAGTTAGACAAAGTGTACTTACAATTGTATGTACTTTAGGGGGAATGAAACATGGTTTACTAAACACAGAACTGAAATGTGTATACCTTCTGGTATTACCTATATTATGTATTATGGTTTGTGAGGTTTTCATTGAGTGGTCATGAAATGACTCTCCCTCCCTCCTCCATCCACATAAAAATTGGGATGTACTCATGGAAAAAAGGTTTGAGTAATGTAAACTGTGAGGAAGTGAATTTTGAGATGTTGGAAAACTTTTCGAGAGAAAAAGTACAACAAACGTCGTCCTTCTTTCTTTCTCTCTATATTTCTTGGCCATGGCGGCTTCTCCTTTGAACTTCATTTCCCATCGCATCGTCATTATATCCTTCTCTTATAGACACCATATAATCATATCCTATCGTAAATTGTAGACAAGTTCACACACAAGCCACACTTTACTCCTATCCTCGTCGTCACAAACACACATACTCACTCAAACACAAGAGTCTGATGGAAGAACCAGAATAAAACTTTTTCCTGTATTCTTCTCTTCTCTCTTTTAAGAGAGAGACCGTGTGGCTACACACACAGACACACACACGAGAGAGAGAGAGAGAGAGGAATCATAAAATTGAGAGAAAAAGCAAAAATTTGTTTCATCAACAAATTGTCTAGTCTCCATCACACAGTTTTCTTTTTTTGTGGTCTACAAACTGTACCCTCAAGCCAGTTTCCTTAATTGGGTTTATTAAAAATTGTTAGAGAGACAGTGTTTAGCATGGAGTCGTCAGCTGACGGTCAAAACTATTATGTAACATGTTTAAGGATTTTCACAGTAAATTAGTTTAGCCCTTTGAGTCAGCTAACGGGTGAAGCCAAAAAATCCGCAATGGATTCAATTGCACGACAAACCAACATTCGTGCACATAATTTCATGAGTATCACAATTCTGGAAAGCCCATTTCCTGAGCTTTCCGAAATGGTAACTCACATGACCTTAGATTTGATCCTTGGTCACTGGGATCCATTTGAACAACACCCTCTCAAAAAACCCTTTGTACGCCTGTTTTTCACAACTTGGTTAATTATCTTGGCCAATTAAGGTTCGATATTTAGTTTTTTGTCCTCGAAATATGAACACTGATTTGATGAAACCGGATTGGTAAGGAAAAACAAATTGGGAAAGGAATATCAAAGTTATTACAAATCTTGATTTCCGGAAAAGTGTCGTTTTTGAAAAACGGGTCTACGACATGGCTTCGATTTTCTTATTGTGAATTGTGGCGGTATATGACAGTGGATTTTTATCCAGGAGGGCCGAATGTTGTCCTAATAAGTTGTCGAATGTACTTCCGTAGGAATTGAAAATCTTTTGTTGCCCCATGCTTCTCTATCGTTGTCTATTGCCCCGCTATTGCAAATTTTAACACATTTCCTAAGATCAGCTCCCCTTAGTTGACCTGTTGACCTTTGCCACCAATTACGACTAGAATCCATGGTAAGCATACTGTAGACCATTGCTATAAATTTGGAATAATTAATTTTATACATGTATTCTTCTTTCATCATTTTTCCTGCAAAATTTTGTGAAAAAAATGAGAGCGTACAAAGGGGTTTTTGAGAGGGTGTTGTTCACAGTGGCCTCAGTGACCAAGGGTCAAACCTAGGGTCATGTGTGTTACCATTTCAGAAAGCTGAGGAAATGTGCTTTCCTGAATGGTGATACTCATGAAATTATGTACACCAATGTAGGTTTGCCGTGCAATTGAATCCATTGAGAATTTTTTGTCTTCACCCGTTAATTTGTGAACAGGACATTGATATTCATCTCATAAAATTTGATGAGCTTATCATAAATCTAATTATTGGTATGCTAAACAGCTGGATAAAAATAAGCAGAGTGATGCCATTCTTAAAAATTTATTTTGAATTTATGGAATTTTTGCTGAATACATTCAAATGGAAGGACAATGAAAATGCAGAATCCATTTCCTTTGTACAACAAGAATCAATTGAGTTGATCCACAATGTTCATTCATAATTCTTTGGATAATTTCAGTTGAACATTTAAAACTGTGTGTGCTCAAAATTTGACAGTCCGACTTTTGACTTGAGTGTGTATTATTCCTTTACTTCCTAATTGAGTTGACGACTCTAAATATTTGCTTTTGAGCCACACAAAAAGGAGTTCTTCTTTAATGTGGTTGTAGAGAGGAGGAGAAGGGGGTAAATATAGCTGAAGAGAGAGAGACAGAAGAGGAGGACGAAAAACTTTTTTTGTTGTTATTTCAAAACTGTGTGAGCCACTAATGTGTTTCGTATGATGTATAATATTAAGGTTTAATAGTGTACAATGCCTTACTCAGGATTTTCATGTTGGTCTTTCCGTTGGCCAGCTAGACACTTTATGCTAATAGATGAAATGCTGAAAAAAAGATGCTGACTTGAACTCGGAGGAGGTGAAGGAGGAGGAGATGTACTGTGTGCACATGCATAGGATACACACACACAGATAAAGTTAAGGAAGATGGGAAAAAGAGGGCTGACTGAGAGAGAGAGAGAGTAGAGAATACAATGGACAAGTATTTGCTTTGACACTGTAAGCGTGAAGATTATGGATCGTAAAACTCATTCAGTCCACGTTTGTGGTTGGGAAAATAAGTTGTAAATTTATTTTTTTTGCATCATGACTCTTTACGTCTCTCTCATTCTCTTCTCATCTTTGCCACAGAATGAAGTCAAGTCCTTTTTTCTCTCTTTCTCATACAAATAGTCAGATGTGAGAGGAGGAGGGCGGCTGACAAGAGAAAATTCGGCAAAAATTGAAGATATTAGTTACAATAGAGAGAGCAGAAGAAGAAGAAGAGAAAAAAATATGACAATAGTTTCCTACACTTCATGATTCTTGGATAGACTAAGAGGTATGACTACGATGGTCACTTTTTTAGAGAACTCGAAAGCGAAAAGAGTCCCCCCTTTTACTTATTGTACATTTGTGAATTATGAATTGTGGAAAATTTTACCAGGAAAAGGGTTTCTTTTCCGAGGGTTAAACAGAGTTGTACAAAAATGAGGGTGAGAGCATGACTAATTTCTTTAAGAATTTTACTTGATGATTACTGAAAAAAGGAGGAGGAGAAGTAAGAGGTAAAGTACAATATTTTTGTTATGTATAGGATGTGTCTAAAAAGATTTTCGTACCTGACTCTGTTCTGGCACGTTTACTATCCCTTATGGAATTATTCCCGTAAGAGACTGGACGTGGAGGAGGAGGGGCTGGCCTCAATGTTGCTGAGGCTGAGTAGTACGGACTTGAAGGATGGAGATACCAAGGGGAATCTGGAATTATTATTATTAAAAGTAAAGAATTTCGATTAAAAGTAACAATTCTAGAAGAGTTTGATCTCACAAAGTACAGTACAAGATGCATGAGATACTTATGAGATAGATAACTATAAAAGAATACTTTTAGACGGAAGTGGGGGATGATGACGTGTGTAATATTTTTTGACAAATTATCAGGTCAATCAACCGGGTAGTAAAATATGAAATGGTTGGGAGACACGACGCTCAGAGATAGAAAAAGAGGTGTGGGGTCGGACAAAAAGAATTTTATTTTGCTCGCGCTCTTATTATTTATGCAATATACTCACTCTCTCTGGTCCTCTAGAGAAAGAGGGAGAGAGGTAATCTTGGCAAACTTGTGCCAGTCATAAAAATTTTCGGATGATTTAAGTGGGCGAGAAAAATTGCATTGATGTTTAGAAAAATTAGGGGTTGTAAAAAACTTTTAATTATTTCTAATGTGAGCGTTTAGGAGACTTTTATTTGAGAGAGAGAACATTCTCTCTCTCAGACTACTTTCAAATTCTTTGAAGGTTTTCCTCTCTTATCCTCGGGTACGCAATTCATACAGGTACTCATAAGGCCCTGGTTGACCGTATTGTAAAAAAGGGAATGGAGACTTACATTGAGGGGCGTAGAAAAGTTCACGATGTGATTCGGGCCGTTCTTTGGCATCTAAGAAGGCTTTCGCGAATGGGTTGTATCGGATTTTCAGTGCAGTCACCTTGAGATACAAATGGAGAGAATAATAAAGATGGAGGAAAAAAAATTTAATTGACTTATTCTTTAAATTATTTTATTGCATATACGCCACATCAACTCTTTCATCATTTTTTTTTCGATTGTCCATCCTCATCTTGAATCATCTTTATTTCAGTAGAAACGTCTCTCTCTCTTTCTCTCTTTGTGTGTGTAGATGTGAAAGGGTGGGAGGAGGTCTAATTACCTAATCTTTTTTAATTCTTCTTCCACAATTAAATTACAAAATTAAATTTTTTTAGGAAAATTGTACGTTATCCAACCAACTTTCTAGGATGAATGAAATTCTGAATTTAGTGTCCATGATAAAAATCCTCTTGACTGACTCTTTCTGAGAGAGATCTCAAGATGGCTGGTTAGACTATAATTGGCTAAATGCTTTTTGAGACGAATGCACACACATGAACACACACACAGGCACACACTTGTGCACAATTAATGTGGGTTAGCTAGTCTTGTTCCTTTTTTTGAAGAAAATATTATTATTATTTGACTTCAAACATTGACTCTACACACACACACACACACACGCAGTACTCTCCATCGCAGCCATTATTATACTCTCCATGTTTGGTCATGGCTATCAAGAGAGAGAGAGAGATGAATTCTACGTCTCTTTCTTTTTTAAAACAATCAAAGCGGCGTCAGATTGGTCAAAAGAAGAAGAAACATTCTTCTTTGGCCTACAAAATCTCTTTTTTCTCTTTCCCAAAGGTGCCAAAAATTTTCTTTCTCTCCTTTCCTCTCCTCTCCCATCCATACATGGCTTACTTCCAAATATTACTCGAAACAGAATGTGGACAAGACAAACTAAACATTTTGTGTGTGTACACTAAATAACTAAACTCCATTCTGGGCCTTAAGGTCACCATTAGGATGATGAAACAGTTAAACTCTGTGTACAATATTCCGAATGAAGATTATTTACAAAAGAGAATCCATTTTTACCTCTTCATTTTGATACGCAGTGACAGCAATGAATTGAGTCTCGGGGAGAGGATGAGTGGTACAACGATTGTAGGCTGGGTTCCGAATTAGTGTTTCGGGGCTGGCTGGGGGTTCTGTCCCTACCCGGACAATATGGACTCTCGGTTCGTACTTGTGTAGGGAATGGAGCATTATCTGTCCAACAAAAAATGTTGTCAAGAAAGAAAATGACTGTCAAAACAATCTCAAAGTTACGTAAAATTAGCCTAGTTAGAAATCTCTCACTACCAATTACCAACTCACAGGTACAAGAAATTAAATAACATTTGATTATATCGATAATTTCATCGTAATTTTTAATTCAATAAACTACACAAGAAGGGGATAAGATTGAAATGAAGGATAATTATTCGTGAACGAGCTCACAATTAAGAAAGAAGATTAGAAAAATTGGACGGTAGAGATTGGGACTAGAGAGAATGAGATGGGGATAAATTTTAATACGACTAGAATGACGGGTTGGCGGCTTTGGGAAAATTGTCTATTATAATAGTACAATTGTTTTATTCGTACATGTCTATTGGCTTTTTGACTATGGAAAGAGAGGAGGAGGAGGAGGGGATGGAGTGTCTCGAGAGTTGGAGTGGATGGACGGGATGAAAATTAAGTTGTAAAATTATTTCATGCTCTTTTACTTCACTCACATACCACTCTGCACTCTCATCGTATTTTACTTTGGAAGGGAATGTTGTAGTATTCATCGTGTGTGTGTGTGTGTGTGTGTGTGTATTGTGTAGGCTGGGATCGTTGTGATCGTTTCAGCCGTGCGGAAAATTATCATTTTACAATACAAACCTTTACATGAAGTAATTGGAACCATAAATTACCGCGTGTAGGTATTATTATTGTTCCATCACACACACACACACACACACACAAAAGGGAATACATTAAAGGGCAATGGTTGTGCGGACGAGGACCATTTTTCCCAATTATTATAATAATGAAGGGAGGAGGGAGAAGAGTGTCATGTCATAATATGATGATAATAATCATTCATATTATTTATTCCCAGCCTCCTCCCTTTGTTATTCTTTTGCCCTGTACGGGAGGCCATTTATGAAATGATGACAGACGGGAATTAAAGGAGAAATAAAGAAAGATTATTTGCATTACCTGTCCATTCCCATTCGTTTTATTTGTCAGTTTGACTTTGTGAAAAGAAACTATATCCTTTGTCCAATGTGCTCCAAAATTTGGTGACTCAGGATGACAGTAGGTTGCTTGACCGGGAGCAGACTCCGCTTTCCCTCCGGGTACCCATTCTCCGTTTACATATTTCCATCTGCAAATTATAATTTTTAATTAATTCAAAAAAGTTGTAGGCTATTTAAGTACGTAATTAATTAAAGAGGGATTATTCACCTGTGCGAGTCAATTTGGACAAACTCGAGGAGTACAGAGTACATGGCATTGGGGACGAGACCAGAGATCCGAATTCGGACTACGGGAAACATACGCCTGTGTGATGATAAGAGAAAAAAGTTTAATTCCTGTTGAGATGCGACAAGGGACAAAGAAATAAAGGGCCCTTGTACAGAAGGGACTTGAGAAAACACAAGACAGAAGAGAGAGTGCGTGTGTGTGGCGTGTATGTAGAGTGTTGACTAAAGGACCTTGATTTTATTCCATTACAATTTTTTCCCCTTGTGAATGGAGGCGGGTAAAAAGTGAGTGATTGTCACAATAGCGTGGAATTTCGAGTGTTCGAAATTATCGCTAATTCATGGCACGCGTATTGTTCATCCGTATCCATAGTGTAATGTGTGTAGATTTTATATACACACACAAAGACATTTGTATCCTTTCACCTTTCACGCCTTGTTCTCCTCTCATTACTAGTATCTGTGTCTGTTTGTCTCTTGGGTAAAGAAAAATATTGTCCTATGACGCCCCTTTAATAACTAATTATTAACTGTTCCAACTTCTTCTTCTATATTTACTACTACTCCTCTTGCTCCGCCATTGCATTATATACTATTTTTTTATCTTTTCTTCCTCACTTCCTAATTATCAAATCCCTACCATGATTTATCACATACTTAGCACACCACCACACAAACACATGGACAAATCTTCTTCCATTTATCCTCCTTCTTCAGAGTTCATAAACACTTTGTCCATACATTATCTTTATTGTTTCTACTCTACACTTTACAAAATCCAAAATATTTTTGATTGTCCTCAACTGTCAAAAGAGAAATAGAATTTAAAAGTAATTTTTTCACCTTCCACTTTTCGTGACAATCATTTCATTGGTGAGTCCATGAAATTTCTCCCAAAGTTCTCGATCTTCCAAGTGAACTCGTGGTCCAAGGATTGTCCCTTCATCATCATGAGCGTTGATTGAACTGTGGCCAGGGACAAACAATTCATGTCCTGTGAGTCAGAACAAAAAAAAAGTTTTTGAAAAATAAATACATACGTGAATTATAATAACTAAACACTTAAATAATTATGATTTACTCGAGAAAATACAAAAATCTGGATTCATTGTGATTACACTGAAAACACGGACAAGACTGACTTTGTACCGAATGGAATCACAATCATTCTTTAAGGAATAAGTATTAATTTTTTCCAGAAAAACCTTCTCTACTGGAATGCTGAGGGGGGAGAGGAATTAAGGGGAAATATCCATAAAAATCACACACACACACACACACACCAGACACCTGTGCTCCTTGCTATACTACAGAAGAAACTTTTTTGGTCAACACACACATTGTTGCTAGTACAGCTGCCACACATAAGCCTTGACTATGGAAAGTACTATAACTTTTTTACCATATACAGGTACAGGTATACCTGTGTGTGTGTTTGTCCACTCACAACAAACGTGGTGTGTCACAATTGTTGTTTTACTCCCTCAACAACCAATACCTTTGAACGGATTATTATGTTACCCATACTCTGGAAACTCCATTGTCCTCAAACTTTAATTTAAGTACTTTAAATTGACCATAAAAACTCTTTTCCTCTTATAATTCCGACTTTTCTCCCTGCCTACCTGTTCCGTACGTGTCATACACGACATATTGTACAGACATATAGTTAAGCTCCCGACTTTTGAGACATATTGGGGCCACAACAATCACAGGAATCACGACTTATATATTGGGCATTTTAATTTAAAATATTCTCTCAGAAAGAAAGAAAACCTGAAATATGATGAGCTGCAATGAGCGGACTGGAGTCGACGACAACTCCGTAGTGAGGATGTCCGGCCATATCTGCTGGATGATGAATTGGCCATCCAGCCGAAGAATTTGGTTGTGTTGGAGTCCCAACAAGTCCACCATGATGAAGTCCACCACCATAAATGTCATAATGACCACCACTCCCCCCTTCCAGTACACTATTCCCATTCCCACCACCACTCGACAAATTATTCCCGATACTCGTCACACTCAGTACACTATTATTGTTGTTGTTGTTATTTGGTCCTTCACTGGCATCATTACTATTTGGACAACAATAATACCCTGTCCCACCCAACCCAACACTCCCTCCTCCAGTATTATTTGTCACACCATTATTCGTACTAGTCGATCCACTGTAACCTGTACTATTACTTGTACTATTCGTCCCATGATTTTGATTACGACTATTATTTTTATTATTAGGTTTCTTCCCTCCTCCACCCCCACCACCACCGCTACTACTCTTTTTCCCAGTTGGGTTGGTCTTTTGCATATTGTCGTGAACTTAAAGTTGTGCGTGTGTGCTGTGTGTGCGTGTGTGTGTGGATATATAAATCTTAAACTTTTTCCAGTCACTTTTCCCCCCCTTTTGTCTTATTCCACTTCCTATTAATATATCCCGTGTGGACTATAACCGGGTGTGTGTGTGTCGTACGTAAGGGTGAATTACGCAAGGGAATTGACCAAACAGATACAATTTGAGATGATGGGGAAGATTAAAAAAAGTTTTTCACAGATGAGATTAGATAAAATTAGGAGAGGGGTGCGATAAGATAAAGAGTTGAAGCTCAACTGTGAAATGTCGACACTTATTATTTCTCATAGTTGGTAACAGTTTTTGGGATGAGATGAAATGATGAACGAGGGAGTAGTACACACACACACATACACCGTCACTACCTGTAGTCACTTGTGGGCACACACACCGTCGGAAGATCCATGTAGAGTAGGAGTACAGGGGAAGAGAGACATTGAGATGGTTGATGAGACGTGCGGAATCTTTGGCTACTAATCTGAGTGGATCTTGATGATGACGATGTGTTGAGCTATACCTTGATTTAAGAGTCAATGATTAAATATATTTTTAACGCTCCATCTCCCTCTCTCTTGCCGAATATCCTCTCTATGCATAACACAGATACACACACAGTCCCAGGCACACACACCACTACACACACAAAAGTGAAGGAGCAAAAGGTGGAAATATATGTCCAGAAAGAGAGAGAGAATTTTCTTGAGTTGTTTCTCACCTGATGAAATTATCTTGTACTCACCTCACTTCAACTCCTGCCTTCTATAGTACACCTGTCCACAAGTCCCTCCCAAATCTTCCTTCTAGACCAACCCAATTGACATTCATCCTTCCTTTTCTCTCTCCCCCCCTCTCTCTCTCCAACTCTCCAACTCAGACTTTTTTCTCTCTTTTTCTCAGTACAAACGGCTGCCTATTAGACAGAGAGACCAGATCATGTACCTACCTGTGTCCGCTCGTCATCCATTAAAAAACTACCCTCTCCTCTACACCATGTGAAGAGTGTGTGTGTGATGTACTGGTTTTGAGATGCTTTTTTTGAAGCTCAGGATTTGTGGGGGAATCTTGTTTCATTAACTATTGTGAGTACATACGTGTTCACATGAACATTGAACAGGTACGAGGATGACGAGAGAGGTTTTGTTATGGCTGAGATTTGAGATTTCTTTCACACACTTTGTATCATTCCTACGGTTATAATGGCTTCATTTGTTAGTTTAAATTGTTGTTAGTTTACCTTCCAGCCATTTACACGGTCTCTCTGTCTCTCTCCCTCTTTTATTCATGTTTCTTGTGGAGAGCCCATAGTTTTTCTTTCCTTTGCTCCTTTGGGCAGCCATCATTTTTTCCACTTTGCCAGGTAATTCACGTCTTGTGAGCGAGTGTTTACGTAAGCACTATTACCATTCTATAGTATCTCCTATTGTTTCCACCTTGTCTGTGTGTGTGGGGAGAGAGACACTGTTTCTATGGGCATGTTTGTATAGTCCTCTCCTTAAACCTTACCAATGCAAATCTTTTGTAAATATTCCCATGCAATTTTTTTCGACTAGGTTTTTTTCCTAAAAAAATCAACAGGGAGTAGCCATAAACTGTGAAATTTAACAGTGTACAACTCTGGAATTTTTGGCCCTTTTTGAAAAGTTATTTTTGGAAGTGTTGGACAAATTAAATTAGTTTACGAGTCTTTGGATTTTACTCTGTGTAACTTGATCATGGAAAAGTTATTTATGTACACGCAGTCCACGCATGGAAATCAATAAGTGGTTTTATTTTGAAGCTTTGTATTTTCTATTTTGCAAATTTCATTTAAAAGTTCAAAATATTCTAATAAAATTTGGCTACAGCTATTAATTTACACACACTATAAACTATAAAAGTAAAGATGATGCGTGTGTGAGTGGTCAGTTTGGATTTCACAAAAGTTTGTTTTTTGTTTTGGAATACCAATGTCTACTACACAAATCCACCACACATACAAACACACACACAAGACATGCAGACAGACAACAATCAGGGTCATTTACAACACATTCACTGAGTCTCTCTGAGAGAGCAATGAATCAAATGTAGTCATAAAGATGTAGACTGATGAACACAATTTTCAAATTGTTTAATTTTGACTGCCACAAAATGGCTAAAACAATTTAAACTGACCACCAACTGACTGACTGACTAATTGGACACGAATGATTGTCGGCCAGCTTTTCACTCACCATAGATTGGTCATACATTAATGTCCACCCGTATTCATTCCATGTATTTGATAAGGAAATTCTACTTGTCTTCCCTGTCGAATGAACAAAGGAAGAGAGGGGCACTCAAAAGTTGTCTGGATAAGTGTCTCTGTCGATTGTTGGTGTAGTGACAAGTAGATTATAAGATGAAGAGGGAGAGAATGGAGTGTCTCAATTGTATCGCGTACATGGGTAATTCGTTCACAATGGCATCAGCCAAAAAGGCTTATGATTCATGTCAATATTAGAATGGAATTGCCCTCTCGCTTGCGTTCAATTAGTCCCTTCTGCCCATTGCATTGCCCATAGAATGTAATGTCTGCCTCGTCGATTGTCCGATGGAGAAGAAATGCGGTCATATACATTATACAGTAATACAGATAATTGTTCAGATAGCAAAAGGATGGGAGGATGAGGATGAGGATGAGGAGATGGTGAGGGAAAAGCTTGGAGGAGAAGAAGATGTAGGGACTCGGAGCAGGACGACGACGAAGGGAATAACGACCGTCATAAAATTTTTATTGCAGTCCGAGCGTTTCCCTCTCAGAAAGCCGACAATCGAAAAATTCGGACCACTTCAAAGACTCCCTGCCGGCTCCTGTGTGGTCTCTTCTTCTTCTTCTTCGTCTCCTCTCGATCCACCAACAGATCCTCTGCATTAAACCTGTTCATCTCTCTTTGCCATCCTTCAGGTAGACCCTGGAGACTTTGACATGGTTTTCTTTGACTTTTCTGATCCTCTCAAAATAAATACAAAAATATTGTATACTGATTGTGTGCTTTATCTTGAAATCTTCATCATCCAAAACTTTACAAACTCTCTCTCTCTCCATCTCTCGACACACACTCTTTTGGCCCCTCTCATTCTACAGTACTGACTTTGGGCAAATATGAAGGGTGAATCTAGTCCCTTGACCATGCTTTATGGGGATGAAGATACAGTTAAGGAATTGAAATGATTCCTGAGGGTTTTTTCGGTTAAAATATGTCAGAATGAATTATAGGAAATTTTATTCGCTCATGTTGATGCAAAATTAATTCTAGGACTGGTTTTAGATTAAATATTGGTATAATGCTTTCAACAATAACAAGCAATAACATGTGTGTTAATATTTGATGAATAATTTGTGCAAGAAATTTCAGAAATGTCTCAATCTGACTAGAAAAGGAATGAAGCAAAGTACAAGAACAAAATGACAATGCAGTAAACAACGAATTTAATTGGAATAAATTAAAGAATTTCAATAGACAAATTGTCATAATACAATCTTTTTTTGTTTCTTCTGTGTAGAATCTTGAGGGTTTAGTAGGTCACGGGATACACTGGTGGGGGGTTATGTACTGCTGGAGGGTCATAGGGTGGAGGTTCATAGGGTGGAGGTTCATAGGGTGGTGGTGAGGATGGATTGTGTGATGCTGGAGGTACATTAATGTTGACGGTTCCAGGTGTCCCTGTCCAATTCAAAACAAATCACATTCTAATTAGCCTGTCACTTCAAAATTAGATCGAGTTTACTAAATAAAATTTCAATTACCGTTAGCTCCGTCTCTCCCGTCTCTTCCATTGAGTCCTTCAGGACAAAAAGACACATTTCCCGAAATTCGCACACATGTAAATATAAATCTGAAATGTATTTATAAAGTAATGAATGAACAATTTACCTGGTGTGCCATCTTGTCCAGGTGTCCCCGGTTGGCCTTGAAT
Organism: Pygmarrhopalites habei; assembly: GCA_009870185.1. NCBI lineage: Eukaryota > Metazoa > Arthropoda > Collembola > Symphypleona > Arrhopalitidae > Pygmarrhopalites > Pygmarrhopalites habei. Next base: position 14,338 of record WJFB01002270.1, read on the forward strand.
AGAAATGTTAAAAGACAAAATGGTCAAAATTTTGAAATTGAGTACAATGTGTGTGGAATATAGGAAATAAAATATGGAAAAATCACCTGGTGTGCCTGGAGGTCCAGGAAGTCCAGGAGGCCCTGGTGGCCCTGGTGGCCCTATATCATAATGTCACAGTATTGTCAACAACTCAAAATACCCGACAAAAAAAATAAATTCAAACTACTAACCCGAGTGACTCGGCGGCCCGACAGGCCCTGGTCCAGTAGGTGTGTCATGAGAAGGAGGAGGACTTGGAATGTATGATGTAGAAGATGAAGTCGGGCTTGGAACGTCCGAAGAAGGTGGACTCGGGCTTGTGGGTGGAGCCGGAGCTAGTGGTGGTACAGATATTATTGGCGGATAGTAAGGGGACCCGGGAGCCGTAGCTGGTGGGGCGGTGGGCATAGAAGAATTGGCAGGAGGTGGTGAGGCGGGAGCAGAAGCTGGCGGGGAGACGGGTGTGGAAGGATATGTGGGAGGAACGGCGGGTGGTGACCCGGGAGCCGAGGCAGGAGGCGGGGAAGGGATAGAAGTGTAATTAGAGGGAGGCGAGGCGGGGGCCGTAGCCGGCGGGTTGGCGGGTGTGGAAGGAGATGTGGGAGATGCGGTGGGAGGAGCGGGAGGAGATGGTACTACATATCTTCTCTGTAATCTCAAGTGACTGGGAAAAGAGCAAATAAAGGAAAATCCGGGTAAGAAATGAATGACCTCCAAGTACACAAATGCACTACACATTTTTATTGTAAGTGACCAAAATTTTTTTTAAGATTTCAACTTACGGTTTTCCATTTGGTATGGATTGAACCATACAGCATCCCAACAAAGCCGACAGGCAGAGAATTGCCGTGAGAGAATTCATCCTTCAAATTATTTTTTCTCACCCGACAGAGTCTTGGAGAATTACAAAATGACTGGTAGTCCACCACGTTTGTCTCAAAGCTTTTATAACCCATTCACATGTACACACATCCTCCATGCATAAATATGAGTCATGATTGTGGTTCTTCAAAAAGAGGATTTTGGCACACATTTTTTTGTCTAGGTAGACATTTTTGGTGGAATAATTTGCGGCTGATGACTAAAGAACAATTCAATTGTCAAATATAATTGAAAAAAATTCTAATGGCAATGATGACCCTTCAAAAATTTCGTTGGGTACTAATAATATATGCAATGAATGAACAGAAGAAAGATAAACAATTTCAAAATAATTTTCATAACAATAACAAACAGTTGGGATATTTAATTTTCATCTCAAGCAAATAAATATAGGCAGTGCAAAAATATAATAACTTAAATGTCAATTCAGCTTCCTCCTTCCTTCTCTCTCTCCATTCCTTTCAACGTTCCAATCTTCTCGCGTGCGTGTGTGTGATAAATTTGCAGATCACAATGCTGTCTTGACAATTTCGTAAGAGTCACATTGGAATTGAGAACAATCGACTGATGGTGACAACAATTTTCTGGATTCCTCAACCAAATTACTTTCTTGCCAGGGCACCATCTCAGCAACTCTGTCATCATCATTAATAAAAAATGGGGAATCATAAAAATTGTGAATATGAAAGGAGAACGGAAACAAAGTGTCATTAAAATGATGTCATTCCAGATCACAAACAAATTCTTTTTAAAAAATTATGCTACTATCAATCCCTCAATTTAATTTTCAAAAAATTGAAAAATCTTACGTGCTCATCCAGTTGGGCAACTTGAATCCTTGGGTCATTTTACCCAACTCACAAGCAAGTCTTTGGACACATTGGTCATCACTCACATAATTCCTAACGCTCCTCTCCTTCCTTGATGAAGCTTTGACATCTTCCTTGGACACTACTCCTCCCTTCCCACTGTCAATAGGAATTGCATAAGAATTTGCTGGTGGTTGTTGAGCTGATTTTGCACTCGGTGGTGGTCCATACTGGGATGTGGGAGCTGGAGCTGAGACGATGGCGGGTTGTTGGTAACCATAATTGACGGTTGGAGTTGGGTCAGCTGTCATACTAGAAGAGTAGGAATATTGGATGGATGGGGAAGGATCCGGGTATCCATAATGCATTGATGGAGCGGGAGCGGGGGCTGGCGAATTGGCACTGTAATGATATCCTGATGATTGAATTGGGGCTGGAGCTTGATAATAATTTGATGACGGACTGGGAGCTGGATAAGTTCCATAATGTGGGGCCGGAGATGGGGCTGGATATCCACCGCTACTTCCACTGTAATGTTTTGTTGTCGGGGCGGGTGCTGGGGCAGGCGGGTAAGAATGATACATGATTGTGTGGGTAGAGTGAGAAGGAGCGGGAGCAGCAGCACTGGCCCAATAAGGTTCGGGTGCTGGGGCAGGGGCTGGCGATTTGTAAAAATAATTTGCAAAATCCGGGTCATCTTGAGGTGGTGGAGGATTTGAGATTTTTTGTAGGGGTAACCAACTGAAACCGGCTGCTGCCAAATAGATGGGTAAAATGACAAGGAATCCAACTCCGGCAATCACTGTCGCTGGGAGTCCAATACTGTTGAAAGCGTCCGTCAGTTGGTGAGTAAAACGGGGGGTCATCCATTTTTCCGAAATGAGTAAAGACATTAAAGAAGTTGAATTATTTTTCTCTGCCACTGTCTCAACTTCCGTTTTCTCTGTGACGGTTGAGCCAATCTCCTCAATTTTTATGTCACGGCTGAGACCATGTCGACCTTGCTTGGATTGAACGTTTCGTTTCCGAGTTGAAGAGGGTCCAGCGAAACAGGTGGATATGAAGAGAGCACAAATTAGGGCGATAGCCAACTGACAAGTAAAGACACGCATGGTTTTTACTTCGAATTTCTATTTTTTGTGTAAAATTTAAAATGTACTTTTTTGTCCTCTCGTGAGAGTGGATGAATGAAAAATGAAAAATGGAAGGGGACAATTCATGACTTTATAGAGCATTTATTTGTTGACTGAAAAGAAAATTCAAGTGATTTTCAAATTCAACAAAATACTTTTTTTTCGATATTTGCTGTCATTTGACCCACATCTCGACTAAACTGGGGCTCCTTTGAACTTTTTTGTGTATTAAAGGAATGGGAGAAGAGATTGAGAACAAAAATAGTTTTTGTGGGCTTGTAACAATTCCATTGTATGAAGAAAAAAAATAAAGATCAATATCAATGTCTGATGAAGACACAGACAGGTTGGTGAGGAGGAGGTGTGAAATTAGCAAGTCCAAGTGTGAGAGAGTTGCTCTCTCTCTCTTTCTGCGGCTTTTCTAATTTTGTTGGACACACTACTCACTACGTATGTGTTTGTGTGTGATGAGGCTAACTGAAGAAAGGAAATTGAAAATCGAGTTTGCTCATTTCTATTTTGACAAAAAAATCTGCCATTCAAACAGTACTCTTTCATTAATATGAATCCTTTTTGAGAATGAAAAGTGACAATTTAATTTTTGATTTATTTAAATGGGCAAGTCCCCATGCCTTTGTATTTTGAATTTTATAAAAACCTCTAGTCAAAATTTTGGGACTACAAAGTGGAAAGATTCTGGCTCAAGGGAATTTGTGGATAATTTCCTTTTTTCTTGTTCTACATTTCTGTGGATGGTCTAAGAGGGAGAGAGAGAAATGATAGGAGGATTTTATAAAAAGGTTAGGTTAGGTTAGACAAATTTTTTGCAATTTCCTCGGAGAAGTGACTGCCTTGAAATCTTCGCTCGCTCTCTCTTCCTCTCTGTCCACAATGAAAATTGAGGAGAATGTGACAGAATGGGGGACTTCAAGGGGTAAAAAACGATATAATTTCATTGACATTCAATTTGAATACCCGGTTTGTATTCTACATCCGAATTTATGATGATATGTATGTGTAGCTTATGTTTTTTATGATGATATGTATATGTGTAGCTCATATTTTTTCAAAAAATACTTTGTTCTGTCTACACAAGCTAAAGAAGAAAGAGTACAGAAGCTAAAGTTGAGTGTTGTTGTGTCAGCGAATTGGTCAATGAAAAAATAACATCCCTTGAAAGTTCTTCGTTGGCATTTGCATTTAATTTTTTACGAGCTAATATATTAATGAATGTGTAATCTCATTCCAATATTGTCCATTTGGCACCACTCATCCGTCATGCCACTGTTCACGTGTCCACATTTGTCGTAGACAGCATAATGTGGAAATGGATTTGAGAATTCACTGCAAAAAATTTCAAACATGGCATAAACTGCTCATTCCATTTATTGGCTAAATAATTGTTTATTAATTTATCTTCCTCTGTGTCTTAGACTAGTCTTTGACTGCTGGTCAGATTGGGGGTATAAAAAGTCCACGGAGAATCAACAGTGGCATCAGTCTTCTGGCATCACTCAACCGACTTTTCTCAACTCTTGTCCAAAATCGTCCACAGTTTCAGGGGTCAACTCTGCAAGGTTCAGGATGAATCCTCTCTTTTCTCTCTTTTTGGTTGCAGCCTTGGCTGTAGCCTCCGTCAGTTCCGAAGTGTAAGAATTCCATTTTGTTTTCTCCATATAAAATTAGATTACAATAATTGTAGTAGTTGAATCAATTTCTAATATAATGTTTTTGAAATTTGTCTTTGTCTATTTCAGTAAGCGTCAAAAAAGACAAGGGCCAAGCATTTACTATCCCTACATTCCACCAGTAGCCCCACCTCCACCACCAAGTCCAACTGCACCAGGGACCCCTCCTTCAGGCGACGTGCCCATTCCTTCTGGTCCACCAACTTCTCCACCAACTTCACCACCATCTTCAGGAGGACCACCAGGGCCACCAGGTATGTTTCAAATATAAATATTTGGCAGTAGGCTCATTTAATTCAACATTTTTATACTTCATTTTTAAAGGATCTCCAGGGGCAAACGGAGCACCAGGTAAATTTACTACAATTAAGCTTATTTGCACATATATAAACATTTTTGAATCTATTCTCTAACCACGTGGTCATCTATTTTTATTAAGGCGGACAAGGGCCAGCAGGATCTCCAGGATCTCCAGGTATTTGAATGGTCAATCTCTGACCCAGCCAGTCCGACAGTATAAGTACATTATATTTACAAATATTTTTCCATATCAATTTAATGACTTGTCTGTTTATTTTTAAAGGAGCCCCAGGACCAGCGGGAGGCGTTGGTAAGTTCACTGATAAATGTGGAACTATGAATTGAACCCGTTTTATGGGTGCAAAAAATATTTGACCTCATTTTTTATTCCGTCAATTTACAGGACCAGCTGGTGCACCAGGAGTACAGGGTACCCCGGGAGTTGCAGGTTCGTAGAATATATGGGAAAATATTGACACTTATATTGGTTTTTGTTCAACAACGTAACTGACCCGAATTTTCCCATTTTTTCATAGGTGCACCAGGACAACCAGGTTTGTGGGGCTTCTAATACATTAATATTGTCATCAATTCTTAGGAAAACTTATAATCTAACGTCTTTATTGTCTTTTTCCCCAATAAAAGGTGCTCCAGGAGAAAGTGGTGAGTATGACTTCCAACCGATGTACTACAGTCGTATAATCAATTAATTATGAAACTAAGTCTCTTTTTTTGATTAATTTTGAAGGAATTGCTGGACAAACCGGAGCAACGGGAGCTGTTGGAGCCCCAGGTATATTATTGACCGTTTAGTATTTATCCAGTAAGATTTTAAGAGTCAATGACCTCTAATTTTTATTATATTTCATTCCATAGGAGCACCAGGGTCACCCGGAGGTAGTTTGGCTTTTTAAGATAGTCTTTGATAATTTTTTAGCCGTATAATTAGAATTTGGGCTTTTTAATCCGATAAATTTTACCTCAACTCATTCCAGGACAAGGAGAAGCCGGACCAGCTGGACCTGCCGGTAAATAATGACGTTTCTTTATCTGTCACCTAAAAAAATGACAATGAGAAATTGACCCTTTTCTTTTTGCTTCAAGGTGCCGTCGGATTACCCGGAGTTCCAGGAACTAATGGTAAGATTTTTTATCAAACATGTCACTGTTTTGTATTGACTTGTAAAACCAGCGCTCTTACCGTTTTTGATTATTCTTTACAGGTCAAAATGGAACCCCTGGAGCGAATGGGAATACAGGACCACAGGGTTAGTATTGACCGAAATACCATCAAATTTCACTTTCAAATATTCAATATTATTTTCTTTCTTTATTTTACAGGCCCACCCGGAACAAACGGAACTCCCGGGGGACCTGGTAAGTTTTTACACATTCACATAAGCACTAAATCAATTTGACCATTTCATATTTTACTCACATTTGCAATGTCTTTGTTTTCAAAAAGGACCCGCTGGTAGTATTGGACCAGTTGGTAAGTTTTTACACATTCACATAAGCACCAAATCCATTTG
>WJFB01002271.1:0-20698 GCA_009870185.1 Pygmarrhopalites habei
ACACACACACACACACACACACACACACACACACACACACACACACACACACACACACACACACACACACACACACACGGAGGCTGGAGAGGAGGAGAAGGGCAGGGAAGAGAAAGACTCCTGGGTCGTCATCATCATCATCATGATAATAATACCGAGACCGACCGACTGACTGACTCTTTAGTCCAAGTCTATCGTTTTTCAATTTGTTACTCACATATAATGGCCCCGACCCATAGTAGCTTCTTCACACACACACGCACACTCACTCATAACAGGGACACACAAAACGACAAACGACAAACAACAATGAAAGTCTTTTTCCATGCCCATTGTACCATTTGAATTGGACTCTCTCTCTCCCTTTGTACCCTACACATCATATATTATAGTGTGTGTGTGTTGTATACTGGTCAAAAATCCTGATCATCCCATAGGTAACAAGAGAGAACAACAAGAGAAAGAGAGTGACGGAGGATAAGAGAGAGAGAGAGTATATATAACACGCGCACCCCAACTCAAAACAGAAAAGAAACTAACAAGTTTCTAACCTTTAGCTGCAATCATATTACAAAAGTCTTGGGATTATCTCAACAAAAATGTTTTTCCTATTCTCTCTCTTCCCGTGTGTGTTTGTGTGTGTGTGTGTGTGTAGTTAGCTTAAAGGGATATTATGTCCCTCCATGCTCCCACCGCACCATCACTATCCTCACTACTTACCATCACCCTGGCTGTGAAAAAGGCAGAGAGAGGAAAAAAGGAACAAGAGTCAATCTCATTGAATCGTCATCATCCAAACAAGAGAAGAGAAGAAGAGGAGAGGAGAAGAGAAGAGAAGGAGGAATAACAAGGACCAAGTTATGTACTGGTAGTACAAGTTGTGCTCCCACAAAAACTCCTCGTAGATACAAGTTGAGAGTTGTGTATACATAATTTTAATCTTGTTGTTGACTTGATTCCCTTTAATTCTCACCCATTCTATTTATCAATTATTCCCTAATTTTATTTCAGCTTCTCTTGTCCCTCTTCCACTGTTCCTCTTTGTACATTGTATTGATATCGGATAAAAAAGAAGTTGGAGACTTGACACAGATTCACTGGAGGATCAAGATAGTAAAAGAGTCTTGAAACAAAGTTGATGATTGGATGGGATTGATGATTGTACTTTGTGTGTCTTTGTCTTTGTCTTAGATGGAGAGTACAGAGTGGAGAAACATGAAGGTTCATGTTTCAACTAGTTGAGGGAGAATTAATGAAAATTTAATTGGTGAGCGTTCAGTTATTAGTTATGAAGGATGTGAGGACGGAGTATCAAGTGGGTAATAATGATGAGCCATTAGGTAGTAATTTATGGATGAGTTTGTTTCCTTGGAATTTCCAACCATGTTCTTGTTATCTGGGACGTATTTACGGTCCACACTATAATAACCCATCCCCCCTTGTCCAACGTCCATGTATCTCTCTCTCTCTCTCTCGTGTGTGTGTACTCGTGTGTACGTGCATGTTCATGTGTGTGCCTTTCTTGTTGTATAGAATGAAGTTGTTTGTTTTCCACAGCAAAAAGGAAAAGCAATGTGCCTCCCTGGAATGTGGCTCAGAGCTATAAGACAGAGAGAGAGAGGGAAATAAAAAGAAAGGTACGGTGAGTCTTCTGGAGAAGACAAGCTATTAAGGTAAGTCGTGTGTGTGTGTGGAGAGAGAGTGTGTGTGTGTATGTTTGTGTAGATGGTGGATTGTGTGTGTGATGGAACAAGTGACTACACTAAGACTAAGAGCACTAAGTACACATGTAGGACTTGTAGGGGAACCAATCTAAAACATGGACAAGCAGAATGTCAACTTTCAATTTCAACTCAACCGCTTTTTGGACCGCTAACTTAACTGGATTTCTTTCACTTGTGTCAATTATCATTAAATTCCTGTCATCGATACCCACCGCCCTCCCACCATCAAAAAATTCTCCTCCCCTCTCCCTTCTACATGTACTCTTCTCCCCCTCCCAACCTATACTCTTCACTCCATGGAGTGAATATAAAACCCAAAATAAAATACCGAAATCAACATTCCTCTCTCTCTCCCCGTCAACAAAAGTTACTAGCATTCCTCCCAACCAAATACCGCAAATAATCTCGACTATATTTACAACACTACAAACACTCCTCTCTCTCTCCCTCTGACAAACAAACACAAACGCCATTTAACAAACATTCCGCCTCCTAATCTAACCACAACATGATTACCCAGTCAGCTGGAAAAATAGGGGAAAATCAGGAATCCACCACAGAAACGGCAAAAATACAATTATTTTGTAGAACGGCAAAAATTCATGCCCCGTTTTCAAAAATCAATTTTAAATTCCCCTCAATTTTAATGTCATAAATGACTATACGAATTATTATTGCGACTGTAAATTTAAATAGACGAATTGTCTACCCTTCCCACACACACACACACGATGATGAGGAAGGAGGAAGGACGGTTCATAAAAATCAGAGAGAGAGAATGTATGAGTGAGTGTGTCATTGAGAAGGAACATGGGAGAATGACACGGTCTTAATTTTGTTATTTATGGTGGATATATTTATAAATTTGTAAAAGCTGGAGCATAAACATGAAGTTAAAATGTTGTGCATGTTCTGAGTAATTGAAAAAGTTGCAGGAAAAAAGGCCGGCTGTCGGTCTAGTCTTGTGTGTGTGTAAGTACAAGAGACTTAGCTTGTATATTTGTTCGGAAGAGAGAGAGGGAGGGAGAGAGATGGTGTGTGTGTGAGATGTACAAAGTGATGCCATTTGTAAATAAGTAAATAAAGTTGTTGGTTAATAGTATATATATTAGTTAATGGGGAGAGTGCGCTAACTAGACGATTCTCTACAATTACGACTGTAGAGTGTTTGTGTGTGTAGTATAGGAGTAGAGAGAGTGGTATAAGGATGATGGGAGTTTGGGGTTGACTCGACTGAGGTTTTCCAGAGAGGGTTTTCAACCAAATGGTTTTGTCACAATAAATTAGTTGGCCGTATCGAGTTGAGCGATACGGCCAAAGTCAGTGTGTTAAATGATTCGTATCCTAGGAAGGAAAACTCTTTTCAATGTAGCAGAGCACCCATCCCCCAGTATGAAAGCATCTCCCTTTCGCTCTATTATCCACTTTGACTTCACAGTCATTCATACGACTCTATCAAATGGTAGTCTATTTTTTCCACATCTTTACATATCATTTCCATCCTCTGCTCCCCTTCCTAGACTCCCAGTCCCCAAAGGCCCGAAAAGAGACTCTATCAATTGTACAATGGGATAAATGGAATAGTTAACTTTCTCTCCCTCTGTCTCTCTAACTTCATTATTATTGCCATTATATCATATTATACGCCAATGGGCTCTCTCTCTTCAACTGAAAATCGGGCATTGCTTTCTGGCCTCCCCTCCACACCCGGAGTACATGTGTGCGTGTGTGTAGAATGTGAAAAACACATTCCCTCCTCCTCTCTCTGTATGAGAGAACAACAATTAAATTAGGAAGGAACCTATTGATGGGTGCTAGTGATGCGGATGAAAGTGTAGTTTTGGTAGGTAGAGCCTGAGAGAGTGTGTGTGTGTCCCCTCCCTCCTGATTCTGTTGTGAGGCTTCCCTGTTCCATTTCATGAGTGATTGAGTGAGATGTTCTTTTGTCATAATATGAATCCACCAATGAATTCTTCCTTATTATTACCTTCCTAACTTTCCACACAACTTTAGCAAGAGAGAGAGAATGGACTTGCTCCCAACACTCTCTCTCTTTCTACATAACGTGTGTGTGTGTGTAGTAAGTGCTGGAGCTGGAGGTGTGTGAAGAAGGGAAAAAACAAGTTGATAATGTTTGTGTTTGGGAAGTGTGCTATTATAGATTGGCTGGAGATGCTCATTTCAACTCCTCTTTTGGTCATGAATTCCTCTATAACTGTATCCACACTCTCCCACTCTCCCGTGTGCCTGTGTGTGTTATGTATGGAGAACTGCTGGATCCCTCTCTCCTGTGCATACCTTTCAAAGTAAATAATAATAATAATATGAGATGAAATGGTTGTGTAAATAAAATATAAATGTGTGTATGAGGAGGGAGGGGGGGAGGGGATTTTTGTGTTATAATATCATAAGTATGTAGAGAGGAGGAGGAGGAGGGAGGAGGATGGGGATGATTCTAATGGAAAGTAATAAATAACCTGGGAAGGAGAGGAGAAGATGAAGAGAGTAGAAATCTAAACTCTGTATGGTGGAGCTATGAAAGAAGTTTCACAGCATGAATCCTAAAGGGTCTGGCGAGAAGCCGTGAATAAACACATTGGGTAAATAATCATAAGAAGAAGAAGAAGACGAAGGAAGAGAACAAGTCAAGAGAGGAATGGAAAATGATGTAACAATCCTGTCACTTTACTCTTGTCCATGTTCAGTTGGGCTCTCAACTGACGAAAATAAGAAAACACCAACACACGGCGTGTCCTCCTCCTCCTCCTCTCTTCATTCCTCATCACACCGACATCACAAATTAAACAGTACGCCACTCTCTCTCTCCCTCCAATTTGAAATGTAAGTAGTGTGATTAACCATGTAATCAGAAGGACACCATCATTTATTAGCCAATGCATACGGCCCTACTCTATTCTATGGGGTATCACAGTTCAATGTCTTTGTCTGAGGAAAATGATGTGTCAACCTGGGTTGGGGGTACACACTAAAGTGCATCATCATCTGATCTGTGTGGATGTGTGTGTGTGTGGAGGGAATTGATATTTCTCCGTCATTATGAATCCAAGAGGAGAGAGAGAGAGACGAACCCATGCCATCATTTTACATTTGATCCGGTATCATTAAAGAAATATTGATTTGGCTATTTCCTCCCTTTTCCCACCCTCCCCCTCCAATAAAAAAGAGTCTCTCCATAAAATTTCTTCCCATTAACATGTAATATTATCCATACATTATTGTATGAAAGATGAAGATGGAGCACACTCTTTTTCTCCTCCCTGGCCTGCGACATAACGATACCCTACCCAGAAAAGAGACAAATCTTGAGAGAGGAGCTCAAATAGCAAAACCTAAAAAGGGTGAGCAGTGAAGGATGAACACACACACGCAGGCACACACAGTTTGCTTTTCTTCTCTCACTATTTTATACGTAATCGTTATATAACAATCTTTCTATCCACACACACAAATCTTCCTTCAGTTCTTCTCCTCCCGCCACTTCCACGTCTTATTTATATGACCCGGGTAAAAGCTAGTGGAGGGAGGGGAGGAGGAGGAGAATAATGGATCAATATAACTGCTACTTGAGAGCTATGATGAGGGAATTATATGGCATTTTTCTTATAGATGATGATGAGGGGCGGAGAGACCGGAAGGAAAGCGGAAGTGCAGAGAAAGCGGAAATGACAATTTGGCAATCGCGATTCTCCCCCCTTCTTCTCCTTCTCTCCCGGTTACGTCATATGTACGTTTTATATATTTATATAGAGAGGGGTAGAGTGGAGGGAGAGGAGATGATGTGACTCTCAGGGAGGAGTCTTGTCCTCTGCTCTCCTCTCAGCCTATTTTCAGCCACTACATCCCTTTCCCTATAGTCCTTTTTTAAAAAAATAGGAGGAGATCCCTCTTTTTTGTGATCTACATGTGTGTGATGCAGTTTCCACATACACACACACACACACATTCGAGGCTGTCTGTGCCTCGGGATCTCCTGGTGATGGTGAATCTGTTGGAGAAAAAAGAGTGGAACGACAAATACAAATAAGCATGGAGAGAGGCCATGTAATTCTACAATATTATGCTAACAATAAATCCAGCCCGATTCAGAGACACTGGGGAAATCCAGGGAAACTCCTTTTTACCCAAAATATTCTGTCCCATTTGTCAGCACACCAAAATCCGAAAACCCTTTCCCCCCTCCCGTCTTCACACACACATCATCATCATATACCATCCTATTTCCCCCGTCTCACCTTTTTTTAACTTAAAATCCTTCTCTCCCTTTTTTCTCCAAACATCCACCAAACCAACTACCAACTCTGCCATTATTAGTGTGGCTTGTGCCCTGTATGTACGTGTGTCTGCGTGTGTGTGTGTACTGTACACATGTTTAAATGTGGTGACACAATGTAAAATCCTGAGTTTCATTTCATTCACACTCCTCTCTCTCTCTCATTTTGTCTCTCTCCATTGCATGCATAATTTCCTGTACGAGCAAACACAAATTATACATTGTACACACACACACACTCTCTCTCTTTCTCTTGTGTTCACAATTCTTGCGTATCCTATTACAAGACAGACACATTAAACACCCATATAAGTAGTCATTAAAAAATATAGTGGAGAGAGAGGGAGAAAGACTAGACTCAAATTGAACAAATATTGACTGATTCTCTTTGTACAACCTGTGTAATGCAATACACACACACAATTACTGCAACCGTCATAAACAGTTAGAGGGGAAATAAAAGAAGGAAGGAGAGAGGAGGAGGGAGGAGGACCGGAGCGAAACTATTTTAATTTTACTGGAGGAAATTAAGTGGGGAACAAGGGTTCGTTGGTAATCAGGAGGAGGTTTATTAGAATATTACAATTATCTACGGAGATTGACCGTGTCGTACTTTTCATTCCTGAACGTCTATCCACGAGGATGTAAGTATGCGTGTGTTGCAGTACAGGTCATTGTGTGAGAGGTGATTTGACTTGTGAGGGAGGAGGGATACGGGTGTGCAACGTAATGTAATTTAGACGGTCTAAATGAGAGTACAATTAAAAATTACAAGAGACAGGAGGAGTGAAGGAAGACAGACGTTAGGAGAGAAAAAAATGTAGAAATATGGGAGGTTTTTGACTGTTTTTTGTGCTAATGTTCGTAATTGACTACAGCTTTCGTGGCTCAGCCTGTGAGTGAGAAGGACTCAGTTGGTGTGTTGTGTGTGCGTGTTCGAAGGATAGACAATATTAAATTAAATTTGAATGACTCAAATAAAGTGTTGATGGAAGAGGGAGAGAGGAGGAGGAGGAGGAAGAGAAAGGGTATAACAAAGTTAAATATGAAAAAGGATCAAGAGCTTAAAACTTTTTGGTGTTGTTGTTGTTGTCAGAGAGAGAGCGAGAGAATGAGAGAGTGTGTGTGAGCGTGGGAGGGTTATCTATTCTCATCATCTCATGTTTCACTGGTAATCATTATCTATAATTGCTTTACATTGTTGCCACGTCCGAATTTTGACAGTCCACAAACTACACAAACTACAATTGTAGTTGTAGTGAGAGAGAGTGTGTGTGTAATTTACACTTTGAACTATCCTATTTTAAATTTATAACAGCCTTTCCTCCGGTCCTATACAATTTTTTGAAGTAACAAAATAACAGAGGAAGGGGTGAATACGTAATCGTCCAATGATTTAAATAATATATCACTCCTAATTGATTAGACTATCGCAAAGAGTCTAGAGAGAGAATTGATGAAGGTCCTTTCTGATTCGTCCACCCTCTTGACATGTCATCCTTTATTCAGAGGTGGGTAATTAAAAAAATGGATTTCAAAGACATTTTAAGAGGTACTCTTCTCCACTGTAGTCACAAGTGGCACGTGATGTCAAAACATTTTATCCTACAAATAAATGACCACTTTTCCCCTTTTCTCCCTCGTCAATGATTCAAAAAGTTTTCAAAAATTCTTAGTCTCTCTCTCTGTACCTAAAATTTTGTTTACTCATTCTACAAATTCAAAGTGGAACTCACACACACGCACACAAGCAAAACAGAACAGAACAGACAGACACACACAATTTTGTTGTTAATAGGCAGTATTTTACATTTTCGTAATAGTAATTAGAATCCAAGGCACGCCTTTCCAAATTTCCTTGCTTCCTAGACAATTAAATAACTAATTAAAAGTTTGTAATTCTGTTTAATGAACAAACTATTTAGTTTTTTTTATTCAAGGTGATACTCTCCACATCCCACCCTTTAACATTTACACACACACACATCACATTAATTTATTCCTCTCATAATAATATTATGGACAGGCTGGCCAGAGTGGATGTGTGTGTGTCTGTTCCTCATGTCTGCCACTCTCAATTCCAAAATGAAGAGTGGATTGAAGGAAGAGGAGGAGAAGAGCACAAGCTCATGATAATATTACAGAGAGGAAGAAGAGGAGGAACAACAATGGGAAGACAATGTTGAATGGGAGCAGGTAGGGACAAGCAGAAGAGTTAACAGGCTTCAGACAGAGATTACGATGGATGGATGCAAAATAATTACAATGATTACAGAGCAAATTTAGGAGGATTGATGGTGGTGCAGTTGATGGAAGAAGACGAGGAGGAGATGAGAGATCCTGATAAAAAAACTTTACACACACATCTCACCTTCCAAGTCAAGCCAAGCCACATTTCCCCCCTCATAGCAAGAGTCAATGATACATCTATCAGGATCCACACCAAACGTTCGAAAAATAAAAATGAATAATAAAAAAATCCACTCCACATAAAATATTTATGTTCTCGTCCTTCTCTCCCTCTCCCTCTCTCTCACACACACGTATATGTTGTACTCAGGTATTGAGGACATATGGAGACTAATACAAGAAGAGAGACGGGGCACACCAGAGACATGGATTGGATTGGTTGTTAAATGAAGTGCTGGTGTATGATCATCCATAGACAAATAATAATATATAGAGTATGAGTGTCATGTGGGGGGAAGGAGACAAGACCCGCAATATAATATCCTGGCAATCAAGATATAATTGGACTCCCGAGTCCTATCGAATTCCGAAACCAAATCTAAATCCAAAATCCGAGTCTATCCACACACACACACACACACACCACATCTGTACATTCCCGATTTCCACTATACATGTAGAGTACAAGTAGTCCCCAAGTTTTTCAAAAAGTGTTTCCGATTTTTCAGCAGAAGGAGGAGGAGGGATAAAGTGAGAGCACAGTCAATCGTGAAGGGTAAGGAATGGAAATGGGAAGCCAAACAAAATCTATAACATATAATAAAAATAAAAAAAAGATCCGACTCTCGAGGAGATGGAGGTGGATCCTTCACACACACACACACATGTTTTTGTACACCTCCTCTCTTTTATAAATGTAGTGGAGAGAAGGAGGGAGAGACGGAGAAAGGAGAACAAGACTATAGAAAATGTCAAAGTGTTTTCACTTCCATTTATATCCCGGGTGGTGGTTGGAGCGAGTAAATGTAATGTCATAAGAATCAGAATAAGCGTCTCTTTTCCTTATAGTCCTCCTCCCTCCTCCTCTCCCGTCGTTCTTTCTTCAAGGTATAATAATAATACAAGAGAAAATTGTGATGGGATGTGAAACCATGTTGATCGTCCTCCACAGCGTCGTGTTTGTCTGTGTACTCGTATGTAGGGAAAATTGTCACGACGGTAATATATGTAATTTTGTGTACATGTCCCCTCCCTCCTCCTCTCCCTCCCTCTCTCTTTCGTACATGTGCAACATTGTACAATGTACACAAGTTGTTTCTCCTCCTCCTTTCCTTCTGCTCCGTTTTGTAACAAAAGAAAAAGAAATATAAATGTAAATGGTGTGAATTTCCAAAGAAAAAAATACCAGTGGAAACCTCCTCCTCCTAACCTAGCCTCTTCTCCTCCACTCCACACACACACACTGTCTCTTCATGGTGGAGGAGAGAAAAAAGAGAGAGACAAAAAGTTGGGAGTGCTCGGGATGAAAAAAAGGGTGAAAGTGAACCGGGCACTGGGATGGGAGGGCGAAAGGAGAGAGAGAGAGAGAGGAAGGGGAGAAGAGAAGAAAAATCCGAATGTCAACAAGAACGAGACTCGTCCTCTTTAACTGGATAGAGGAGGAGGAGGAGGGGACGTGGGAGGAGGAGAGACTGGGAAAACTGAATAAAGGAGGTGAGTAAATGGAGTGTGACAGAGAAGAGGCTCGAGAATAAATTGTGCACTGGAGGAAATTGTGTACGATTTTTGCTGTGCAAATCGCTCTGAACACAAAAACACAGGCACAGGCACACACAAAGAGGGACAGAGTACAGCTGGTTTATATATAGAAGGTGAACAGACAGAGAGAGAGAAGAGCTCCCAGTTTATGGCAATACATAGACTTTATAGTCTAAAATGTAATTCTGAAAGTATAATAAGAGAACGGCGGTTGGTCTATCATTGGATGTGTGTACACTAGACGGGTAAAACACTTGTGTTATCCCCCAGAGAAATTTTATATCATATTATACAGATATAGATGTGTGTGTTCGTGTGTGTGTGTGTGTGGAGGGTATTGGCTACATTTGGGATCCATGGATGGGGATACATCTAATAGAGGAGGGAGAGAGGTTTTGGCTGACAATGACAATGATGGAGGCTAGTTAGAGGAGAATGTACATGATCAAATGGCAAATGATAGGATGGGTGTGTGTGTGTCTGTGTGTGAGAGAAGGGGGGATGCACGTATAAAAAGGGGGGAGGGGTTGTAATATATGGGGTATAGAGGAGGGACAACTATAAACTCATTACGCGTTAAGAGAGTATTACAATTTACCATTTGTGAGATTGTGTGTGATCGTACACACAGTTAATATGGTGACTCTCTCTCTCTCTCTCAAGAATTATGAGTCGAGACTGATGAGTTGAGAGGATGACAATTCCCTGTAACAAATGTATCTCCCTGTCTTGTGTACATGTCTCTATCTCTACACACACACACACTATCACACTGTGTGTATGTGACTGGTGTGGAATGGGAAGAGAAGAGAGAGAGAGAGAGAGAACAAAGCTACCCGATTCCTGCTGCGACCCACAAAAAGCAGAACGAAATAAAGATGACTTAATTGCATTCATAGGGCCTTCATAGGGTAGAAGAAACCGCCGCCATTGTGTGTCCGTGGACACTTTCTCCATGAATGCCTAGCTAATTTTGAATACACACACTCACTCATTCTCTCTCTCTCTCTTCTAGTACGAATGTCACCCGGTCTATACACACCACTTGAGAGTTTATGCTCACATAATATTTTTTTTCCCCTTTAAAATTCTATACATACTGTTCCCCTCCTCTCTCTCTCTCTCCTCTCCGTCTTTTCACCATAATCAGTACAATACACACACACACACTAGGAGAGAAGAGTACATATTCAGAAAGATAGAGACAGACATCCTTTTACCTTTTAACTTCATGTCATGAAACCCAAAGAAACTAAAATGAAACTCTGAAAGTTTCCAACACACACACTCACTCACTCTCTCTGTGTCTCTGATGGCTCAAAACAGTTTAACAAGACATAACATTTATTTTACACACTTTATTCCTCCTTCTGGCTCACCTCCTGTTCCTTCTTGAATTATTTTTTTCTCCTCTCTCTCTCTCTCCTTTTCCCTTGTAATATTTACTCTGTGATGAGGCTGAGCCAACAGTCAACCTCCACCACCAACTACTCCAAACAGCACACTTTTCATCCCTAATATTATTATTTCTCTTTTTCCTCTCTCTCCCCTTATACTGGTTTCTCTCCCTCATCTCCTTATATTATAGTCAGGAGGAGGAGGAGAGAGAAAGACTGACTTTAAGTTAATTGAACGTGCGAGTTGACAGGAGAAGGAATTGCAATTTAGAAATGATGCAAATTAGAAGAGAAAGAATATCTCATTATCAGAGATAATTTGCAAGGAAATTACTTTAGTTTGTTGAGGGTTGAGGCAATAAAATCTCATTATTTCAGACTTTTCTTCAAAAGAGAGAGAGAGGGAAAAAAGGAGTTTCATATTATTATACTCTCTTCCCCAAATGTTGGACGAGTGATTAACAATCTCCAAATCATTATAATTGTAGTCATCATCAATGTTTCATGTTCACACACACACACAACACACATTTTTTTTATCTTGGCTGTAGAACAACATGAGTTCTTTTCAAATTGTGTTTGTTTTGGTGTGAAGTGTGATGAATGGAAGGATTTCCAGACACACTTTTAAAAAGAAATGGTTAATTCACTTAATTCTAAAAATTATTCTGATTATTGTTCGCTACTCTCTCGTCGATTGGTCGGGTGTGGATAAAGAAAGACGGAAGGGGGATTGTTAAAAGAATTTTGTAGCAGAAGAATGTTAATTCAAAGTGATTAATTTTTTGTGTAGACACATGTGTGTGTGTGCTTGTGGAGAGAGAGGGTTTAATTGAAAAAGATGTGTGTGTGTGGAGGTAGGGGAGGATGTGTCGTCGTCATCGAGGATAGTCATGGATTGTGGATGGTTATTGAGGTTGTGGGGTTGTGAGTTTGTTTTTGGTTTTTGCTCCTGGTGCAGGGATAATGGTTGGACGTGTAGCTAAATAGGTGTTAGGTCTATTAAATGTGAATGGAGTGAGTGAATAAAGGAAGGATTATATAGTTGGAGTAAACAAAGGAGGGATGCCGGTTCTCTCTTTCGGAGAAGTGATCTTTCGGGCTCTTGTGAAAATATTATTTTTCAATTAAGGCTCACAGTTGGCTCTTCTCAAAACTCAACTGAGGAAGAGAGAAGAGGAGGAGGAGAGCCAGTGGTGGACAAAAATCTCCCACCCAATCCATTCAATGTACAAACCATCATCATCATCATCTTCCACCCTCCTCGAAAAAAACTTATCATATCTTGATACATCCAAATATGAACACACACACACAACCCCTCCCCTCCTCGTGTACATTATCAAAAGGGAAAATCTACAGGGAGAAAATTGAATTTCTCTCGTAAATATTTCCTGGGCGAATATGTAATTATGATTACTGATTTACCTACCATTTAAAATTGTTAAGTAAGTAACTAGCTTTATTCAGTTCTTTTTCAGAAACGTATTAAACTGGAGAAAATACTGATGAAAATTTGAATAGATAGTTGCTATAATTGTTTTCAGTGACATTTACTCCACGTAATCACCCATTTTTAGCTGTAATTTGGCAAGAATTAGTTAATTATTGTGAATTTGACGCACACATTTAGTAAAAGTTTTGAAAGAAAATTGGTTTGCCAGTAAAAATGTAAGGAAAGAAAGATGTATCAGGATTTTTTGTTTGAAGAAGAGATGGGAGGAGAGTGTGTAGTGTATTACATTTTTTCCTCTTCCCATTTCGTGGTCGGGAAAAAGTGGAAGAAAGCCCAAGTGTCAAAAAGTATTTAGTGATGAAGGGACCCGAAAGACGGGTTGCGTGACCTCCCCCTTTATATGAAAATTGTTTGTTTGGTTTAGTGATTGAATTGTGAGGAGAGTGAAAAAGAGGAGAAGGAGGAGGATGCCCATCACTGGTGGAGATGGAGAGGAGAGAGAAGCAATCTCTCTCTCTCTAGCTCCCTCCATTAACCCTTTCGTTATTAACAGTGTCTATTTCCTCATATCACTTCTATCATCTGATTACACACACACACACAACCCCAACCAATTCATTCACATCATAATCATCCTAACTACATGCAACCATATTATGCTCATCATTCACACACACACACTCACTCTTCCTCTACCTTCCCTCATCCTACCGTCCTCCTCATCTTTGTACAATAAAATCTTATATAAATATTATCATTATATAGCGTCTTGACATGTCATGTAATTAAATACCCTCACACACACATTTATATATCTAGTACATCTGAGAGTACACAACACACAGGCACAGCTGAGGAAGTGTACTACACACACATAAAATAACATATAAAAAACAAAAAAAGAAGACGAACCAGAGAGAGAGGGAGAGAAAGAGAAAAAATGAGAAAGAGAGAAAAAACGAGGGACGAGCGAAGTTTTTTATTTACCGATATTTATGATTGCAAGGAAGAAATTATGGTTATGAGCTTTGAAGTTTGAAAAGGAAGGTGTGTAAAAGTGAGTGAGTGTGTGTGTGTGTATGCATATTGAGGGAATATATTGTAACAAGTGAATAGATAAGATGAGAAAGAGCCAGGCAAACTGTATTGTATGCGATATGATGATGATATGGAATAAAATATGACTGCACATCATAGTATGTGACGGAGGAGGGATGTGTGTGTGTGTGGAGAAGAAGCCATGTCATGGCTATAATATAATACTTGGAGGTGGAATGGAAGAGGAGGGATGGAAGATGATGAGAGAATGAAGATGCTTTGGTGGTTGTGGATGTAAGATTTGAATTTGATACCTATTTATTTGATGTTTGATTTGAGATGATGCTTTTAGTATTAAGATGAGTTAATGAATGAATGTATAAGAGTTGAGGATGTTTCAACTGTTTCACAGGGAGGCAGAGGTAGGCAGGGACAGGGAAAGGATGTGTAAGAAGGGGTCCAGTTACCTGTGTCTGTGTGTGAATTGCTTGTTGAGGATGAAGCGTTGGCATTACCAAATTTTATATAACAAGCCCTGGCAGGGAGTCGCATCTCAATGAGTCCCTAACCGGTCCAGTCTCTCTCAAATAATAATAATACAACACTTCAATGTTCCACCTCTCAATAAATTTTAAATATACAAGCCACAGACTTTCCTCATCTTCCTCTCTCTGTACAGGGTTCTCCATACCAAGCATTTCTTCAAGATTAACTCATTTTGTTTCATAAAGTCTGACTACTTTTTAGTTTATTATAGGCAATTTTCCAAGAGAAAGGTTGACTCGTTGATTGTTCAGTGAAAAGAATGTCTTTTTGTGCAAATATGTTTTTAATACGGAAGAAAAAACGATGAACGGAACGTTACAGATTCTCAAGTGTAGGTTTTAGAGCACCCTGTACATCAATTCTTTTTTTTTTTTTTTTTTTATAAAAAGCGACAGCTTCTTTGATTTACACACATATTACTATATTTCCTCTGTGTGTTTTTTGTGTGTGTGTCTGTTGTTGTTATTGTAATAGTTTTCGGCTTCATTCAACAAACGGAGAAAATGAAGTGAACTTGGACCAAAACACCAAGAGAGAGAGAGAGTCTAAAAGGATGATCATCATAATAAAAATGTAGGGAACTGAGATTGGGATTGGGAGAGAGAAATTTGACATGATATAATATATAATATATTTTTTTAAAAAAAGTATGCAATTAAATAATGGTTAGATATGGGAAATGACACTTTTGGAAATGGAGGATGGGGAAGGTATATTACTGGCTGGAAGTATACTACTTATGAAGGAAGAGAGTGGATGGCTGTATTTTTTGTGGATGAAAAGGGACTCTGGGATTTTGTGTGTATATGTATGTAGAGAGTAGAGGAGAGGAGAGGGTAGTATAGCGTTTGTCATTTGTGCGGGCATTATTCGGAGTCTGTGCCTTTGACATGGGAGAGGAAGAGAAGGGAAGAAGGCTGTGCTCAGCAGAAATGGAGAATTACTTTAGGGACAGGGATTAGACGGTCAAAATCACAGCCTTTCAACTAATAGCATTTGCTATCATAAAGGATCCACGATGTGGCTGTCGTAAAATTCCTCTTGACTATAGTCTACCAAACTACCTTTTATTTAATCTCTACGTAATCATTCCTCCACTCTTCTCCCTCCCTCCCATCTCCAAACAGGAATATTATCCAAGTTTCCAGCTACTGGGCTATTATTTGTATGCACATTCAACACATTCCTCGAGGAATGTGTGAATAATATTATCATCCAAGAATATTATAGTCCTTCCTATCATTACTCATTCTCATTATTTTGGATAAATCCAATTCATTCCCAACTTTTTAGGCATAATGATCTATTTTTATGGCCTCTCAACTATTACACATTCCTTTTTTTAGCACACACACACACACTGTCTGACTGACTCAGTGATCAAGTGAGTGGAGGGCGTCAAATTATACACCTGAGTATCAATAAATGATATCACTCTCCAAATTAAGCAAGATTATAGTCACTCCTCCATTTCATTCATCCTTTTTTTCACATGAACCAATTATTGAAGGAGGGGGAAAAAACCCTTCCGCCGTCAAAGAATGACTTTGATTCAGGGTAATTATCACCTTTAACCTTCTATTGTACACACAGAAGTGTGTATGTGTGGAGTCAACAAGAACAAGGAGCTGAGATTTTGTTGGTGTTGTTAATTTGCAATTATTGACCATGTTCAAACATTTCTTGTTCTGTGTCGAAGCAGTCGATGCGGATGAACAAAGAAATTTTTCGACCCGCATCGAAAATGCGATCGCATTTTTGCATGCATTTGGCGACCTCAGACGGGCCCCCACACTAACTTGAAATAGTCTGGGAAAAACTTCAAAAATGGTAATGTAGTGACCTGTATTGACCAAGAAAAACGGAAAATGGACAGTCTTGGTCACATGAAAATTGACGAACAGTTTCCACATGAATTCTTGGCCATCACGGAGGATGATGACGAAGAGGACGTTGTGGACTGGCCATCTTCAATTGTTGTCCAGGAGAGTCACAATGTCAAGCAAGAAAAAGTGGAGGAACAAAATAATACATTTGATTTAGAACAGTTTGTGAATGTACCGGCTTCCACAAATTATTTAATAGTAATGTGACAACTTACTCATTATCCTCTCATTTGAATGTGGACATGATTAATTCACAGGTAATTTAATTTTTCTTTCCTTTTGCTTTCCATTGTAGGAGCCGACGAAAAATAAAGTTCAAACAAAGGTGAAGGAAGAAGATTTTTCAGAAAATTATAATATGAAAGAACAAAGGAAAGCTATCAAAAATGTCGAATATTTTGCCAAAAAAAATATTGATAAATATTTAAAAAGAAGAGGTTTTGTAAGTACCATTTGTAATTACTTTTTCTTTTTTTAAAAAGATATGCAGTATCTCTTTGGCCTCTATTGTCAAATTTTATTGTTAAAATATTTATACAGAAGACGGGTGATGCTCAACCGGAAATTGTGACTTTGGACACACTCGTTGATAATATGAAAAAAGTTTTTGATGTACAGAATGGACTGAATTCAATATCTTGTGGAGTAAATTATGAAGTTAAAGATACAGTTGTTGAAATAGAAAGGTAAAAAATACATTTTGTTGTTTCTTTACAACTTTTAAATACTTTGTTTGTAATAATTTTAATATGCAAAATTTATTTTATTGTGTGTAACAGATTTTGGAAATTTTACCAGTGGATGAAGAAGGAAGATTTATCACCAAGCTTACAATTACGACCCATGTTAATTCCAATTTTAGTATATTTTTACACAGAGTGTTTACTTTCAGGAGTAATAACCATTGCTGCTCAGATTTTTGCTACCTTTTCTAACAAATTTTACGATGAAGACAGAAATGATGGCGACTACTCACTTCTTATCCTTTTAGCAAATGTTTCACGTGACAATAATTTCCATGTAATGAGACTTACGACTACTACATATTTTACAATATTATTATTTACCAAGGTTTTATTAATTTAATATAACTAAAAATTCATTTTCAGAGTGCAACTTTAAAAGAAAATCCAGTCATAGTAGAAATTAAACAGAGAGAATACCAATTTAGAGTTAGTCCATGGGTATTTGAACAACTACAAAAGTTTGTTCAGACTTGTAAACTTCCTATAATGGTCAATTTACTTACAAGTAAGATTTCGGCTAATTTATGTTTGTCAATCAACCAAAAAATTTGTCACCAAGCATTTATAATTGATTCCTTTTTTTTTATCGCATTACAGAACAGTTCATAATTCATATTGAAGACTCAGACACCGTTGGAGATTGTAATATAGAGTCAACACAAGTCTCATCACCTTGTACCTCAAGTGAAGCTAAAAGGGAAATTAACCAAGTAATAAGGAATAGTCTTCGGAGTTCAACTATTGCCAATATACCGTCTATCCAAGTTTTTACAACGAATGGAAAGTATGTCACTATCAAAATTGTATTACTCAAAATCAATGACAATTTTCTGTTTTTGAATTTATTAACCATATTTGAAAATCATTACAGGGCTGTTTGTGGTGCTGTATCAAAGCATGGTTCAATGATTGCCTTTGGAATGGCAGAGACTGGAATAAGAATATTCGAAACTCAAAATTTAGAAGGATATGATGCCAAAATCCCAACAGAAGGTGGTGGTTCCGATAATAGTGTCAAGTTGATGAGTGGTCATAATGGTGTCGTCAGTGACTTAGGATTTCATCCTAGAGTAAGCTTTTCATTTTAAATCTTTTTTCTTCATTGTCATTCCTTGCGATCCGATATTAATAAAATTTGCTAAAATTTTATTTCAGGCAAAATATATTTTTTCTGTTGGAGAAGATGCCAGTATGAGAATTTGGGATGCTCATAATAATATATGTCGAGCCATTTATCGGTAAGAGGATAGTGATATGTATTATAATTAAAAACCAATTAATGGAAATAAATTTCTTAAAATAATCTTCCAACTTTGTTGCTGTATAGTGGACATCATTGTCCCATCTGGTCATTAGATATTTCTGGAACTGGGAATTTAATTGCTACAGGAAGTATGGATACAACAGCACGAATTTGGGTGCCAGAAAGAACTGATTTTGTTCGACTTTTAGTTGGTCATTACTTTGATGTTGATGTATGTAAACTTTGACATAAATTACACAACAATACATACGACTAAAAATTTTGTACAAAAGATTTAAATACAATTTTTTATTTCGTGGATTCCAATAGTGTGTGAAATTTCATCCTAATGAAGCCTATGTTGCCACTGGTTCAGTGGACAAGTCTGTTCGCCTATGGTCAGTAGCTGATGGGAACTTAGTCCGGCTTTTGACGGGATCAAAGGGTGCTATTAACAGTATTGCATTTTACAAAGATGGCAAGCATATTGCTGCAGCAGGTAAAATTAAATGCACAAAATTTATTATTCAATATTTGAGAACAAGAAGAGAAGTAATATCCAATAATATTTGTAAAAACAATAATTTCAATTGATTAGGTGAAGACAAAATGGTGAGGATATGGGACCTGGGAGAAGGGAAAATTGTTACCGAACTTGAAGGAATTGCTCATTGTCGGGACATTCAGTTTTGTAATGATATGCTGGCAGCTGCTTACGAAGATTGTTCAATTCGTTTGTGGAATATCCGAGATTTATTAAGTCCATCATCTTCCACTTCTACAATTCTTAAAAAAGATGATGATAGGAATCCTCAAATAATTTCGTCTAAAACAGAAGCAATTGTAAAGTTGTACTACAAAGATTTATCAAAATTATACTGTCTAGGTTCAATGAAATGAATAGATTCTTAAAATATTACAAAGTGATACTAAGTAATAATATTTTTTATACAAGACTTTTTATACATGCAATTTTTTTTAAGATTAAATTTATATGTGCATTAATGATATTATTTGTGTGACTCGAGTTTGTAATAGTTTTTCTTCCTTTGGTCGACAATACTAATTGCATAACTAAATGTATTTGAGATTCATGATTCAAGTTTTCGGAAATATAAATTAGAATAGATGCCAGTAGAAAAATGTTGTGTAGCAAGTGCCGTCAAGTATCATTTCACAGAATGCCAATATGAAGAGGCGAGGGAATGTTTTTCTATAGTAACCAAAATAAACGCAATTAATTTTTATTATAATAATGATTTCAAATAATAATTTTAATAATTAATTTTTGAATAGCTTCCAACATGAGATAACAGGACGGAGTTACGTAAATTTTGTAAATTTTTTTAATCTTATTTGTAATTTGATGTCAATCTCAGATTTGACATCGAATATTTTTCATCTTAGTATTAATTAATACATTGATCATATTTTTTTTGCTTGTATTAATTGATTGACAACAGAATCTTAGCCAACCTTGGTTAAGTTTAGTTGAAACAGATTCTAGGGAGTAGATTAAGAGATGTCTGGTTCAGTTGGTCAAGAGTCTTCCACTTGTCAGCAACAACAACAACAGAGCAGTAGTATCACAGCTTATTTACACAATCATGGCTATCGCATGGGGAAAATTATTGGAGAAGGTACTTTACTAGATGTGTCGTCTTTTAAATAGAAAAATAAAAGTGGAATCAACTACAGTGGTAGATAACGTAGAATGACTCCTTTTAAATGTAGGTTCCTACTCGAAAGTAAGACTGACGACGAGGTATTTTTCTGATGGAGTTCGAGAAACCCTTACTCCAGTGTATCGTCTCGCCTGCAAAGTAAGGGCTATTCCATGCAAGTCCATACAAGTTTTACTGAATGTATGCACCCGAGGCTAACTTTCTCCAACTTTCTCCCGCATTAGGTCATAAACAAAAAAAAAGCTTCTGAGGATTTTGTCAGAAAGGCGAGTCTCTCATTCTTACACTGCACTCGCAGTGACTTTACTAGTCTTGATATTTTTTATGAATCTTCACAAGTTAAAGTAATCAATTAACAGGTTGACATTTTGTTTGTGTAGTTTTTACCACGGGAGCTACAAATTGTTGCTCGTCTTGAACATCCAAATATCGTTCGAGTCTACGATGTTGTTGGGTTTGACCATCATGTGTACATTTTCATGGACTGGTGTGACAAGGGTGACCTTTTAGAGTACATCAAGTCGAAGGGATACATTTCAGAAAATCGAAGCCGACATTACTTTCGTCAACTCAGTTGTGGTACAAAGAAAAAGGAGTGAAAGTACACATGTAGTAGAACAAAGACTAGGTATATAACAAGACGGGAACAAACATATAAGCTTTCCCGTGCCTGTCACGTGACTGCTCCCCCCTCTATATCCCGGCCAATCAGAGCAGTTTAGTCCACATGTCCATATA
>WJFB01002272.1:0-20682 GCA_009870185.1 Pygmarrhopalites habei
AAGATAGTGTTGTGTACTAAATATTTTATAATTTTGAGAATCAACGAGCGGGATTCTATTAAGTTAGGGTCAAGTGGATTGCCCTGCAGGAAAGAGGAGCGTTAGCGACTCTTGTTATCTACTATATTTACTAGAGTGAGTGAACAGTCAGGAAGAAAAATGGGAAAGAATGGATGGGAAGCTTTGCTCCTCACAATATTAATTATTTTGACTACGTATGTTGAGTGTGTGTTCCCAAGTAGGCAGTCTTAAACGAATTAATGGAATTAATGAAAGAGAAAAATTACGCAGGAAAACAGTCCATTTTTTCCCTCGTCAACAACAACAATCTCATTCTCTCTCTGGAACTGGCAGAGCAAGTCGCCCAACAGTTTTTTCCAGAGAGAGAGAGGCCATTGTTTCCATCACAAATCGCATGTCCACACATCGTTTTATGTAAATGAAAGTTAAATGGAGATTCGTGTAGACCGGTTCCTCGTCGTTTTGTATTATTTAGATTGTATTCCTTCTTTTCATTTTGCACTACTTGAGTATGTGTCAACTGGACATTTATTGTGTCAAGAGCAGTCGTTTATTTAGTTTATTATACTGAGAATTGTCAAGAACTTTTTGTTTCAAAAATTTTTGTGGAGAATCAGGAAATTCTTGTCAAACTATCTTCAATGTTTTCCCTCTCCTCTCTTCATCTCATCCAGAAGAGAGGAAATGTGGATGACAAGAAGAGGATGTACTTTACTTAAATTTAGTACAAAAACATGCAGATACGTGGTATAGTTTGGTTTAAGGATGTAAATATAGTTGTCATTGATTTTTGATGAGTAACCAAGATCAAAGTCTAATTGATTTGACACTGGACAGAGATGGACGATGGGCTTGGGCTTGTTTGAGAACTAATGTCTCACACAACATTGACCTTCCAGAGGTTAATAAAAAATGTTGACAAAATGTGTGTGATTATTCCTCTTCCCTCATTAAATAGTATGGAAAGCTGCATTCTATAAACTTCAGCATACTGCAATGTCCAGAGAGATTTTTTGGAGATGCACAAATTAAAACTTAAAACCAGCTTCATTTTTATTGAATACAAAAATCATAATAAAGTTTCAGGGAATAATATCCTTAAAAATTCATGAACAAAATGTTGAAAGGAGGACACAGAATAACAGATAATAGGGATGAATTACATTCAAAGTTTACACACGGACGTCTCATGCCATGAGAATTCAGTTTTTTGTCACATTAATGCTCTATTAATTCTTATCAAAGGGTTAACTATTTATATTGCCAATTTCCAGAATTTTTTTTAAAAAATTACGGTTTACTATTCCTAGAATGTGAACGTCCAAGCAAGTATCTGTGTAGTTTTGGTGCGACTTTGATTTTGTGTATCTTTAACCGTGGAAGCTTAAGCCATTAAAATAATAGTTAAAATTAAATGGTGGATTCTCCACATCGATAACATTTACACTCGGCCGGTTCACGTAGTTGAATAGTGTAAGTTTCCTTCTCCCCCGTCAAGGTATTGCCATCCGGGTCGAAACATTTTAGAAGGGTCACTTGTCGAACTCGAAGACTCGTCTCTCGGCAACATTGACAATCCTAAAAGAGGGAAACAACAATACAAAATTATATTATTCAATGACAACAACAATGTCATTATTCTGTGGTCTCAAGTCTTGGTTTTATGTGCAAAAAAAAAGTTTAGCTGTAACATTTTTAAGTCTTTCCAGTCCATTGATTTTGACAGTAAAAACTAGGAAAAAATGTAACATGGAGTGGCCTTGAAGAAACTATAGATGCTCCGTAGAATTATTATTACACACTTGTTTATTGACCATCACAACCACACACGAGAGAGAGAGAGAAAGAGTAACAATTTGTGTAGATGGTATTTAGATAAGTGACATGATAGGATTCTCTCGCAAAGAGAGATTAATTGGTCACGTCAATGTGAACCAAGATCAGTGGCGTAACTTGCAGAAATTTGGACACAGGCACAATGGGATGCAAATTGTTAAAGTCATGAGGACTTGAAGGGACACTTCAGAGGGGTCTACATCATTTTGATGAGGTCTGGTTACGCCACTGACCAAGAATTCGATTGACAAGATCGACTCGTGATTTGTTGTGTGTGTGTTGACACAGAAAAAAATGGATTGTTGTCAAAGAATGAGAGAGGAAAGCAGTTGACCTTGTTTTAAAAATCTAAATGGTCATTATAGATTTTCAACATGTACACCAAATGGGGTGATGTGAATTACAGATTCCCTCTCCTGTTTATTCATTAGGTCCACTCTGCCACTCTCAATGCAAATTGTAAATTTAGAATGGTGATATGTGGAATTGTGCTTATCATACAAAAAATTTCATGCGACAGTTTGAATAAAGACTTTTAAAAAAATTTAGTAGAAACCTTTAAAAATCCCGAGTGAGTTTTGGCGGAGGGTCTCACCCTTGACTGACAAATCCCTTCACATTTACTGACAGCCACTTCTCCCTCACAAGTTCGTTCCAGGACTCCTCCTTGTGAGTAAATCTCTGAGAATAAATGATGATGACGATGTTGGAATCAATCAAGTCGGATTTTTTGAAAGGGAATAGCAATAATAATTTGTGAAAGGTCTGCTCTTTACCTTTAATGATATGGATGGAGGAGGGAAGTGTTTCACATGCCTCCACTTGGAACAACAGAGAACAACACACAATCACAGCCACACACCACACAATCACTCCAGCTCTGAGCCTTGTCATAATTAATTTTAATTTTTTTTTATTAATGATTGATCTCACGACTATAAATCAGTCTTTCAGATATTTGAGACTGAGGAATAATTTAAATTTGAATGAATTTTTTGTATGGACTGTCTCGATGAGAGAAGAAAGCCCAAACAGAAATTTTCAGAATGATGAAGTATTCCGGGGAAAAGGAAACAAGAAACAAGTCGGGGGGAATCCGACCCAACTTTTTTCCAGGACTTTCTCTCTCTAAATGTGAAAACGGGACTTTCACATTTTTGATGACAAAACTGTGTGTGTAGAGAAAGACTTTAAAAATGAATCATAAAAATAGATTTGATCATGTGCTCATGTCAGCCCTTAATAATTACTGTCAGGCGACCACTTGTGTGTGTGTGTGTGTGGGTCATTAAAAGATGTGGATGGATGCGGAGGAGGTCTGGACAACAACAAATGATCATTAAAAAAGCCGTCCAAAAGTTCATTTCCTCCACCATTAATTGTGTGGCGAGGACTTGGTGGGACAACATGTGAAGTGGACATGAAAATTCCATAATGTAATGCATTTCATGTGTCCTTTTCCGTGTGTGTGTGTGTAGAATCTACACTGTAGATCTACACAGCGTGGTGGTTGTGTGAAATGGACCGACGACGTGTGTGTAGGATGAAACTATTATTATCATTTATTCCAAATAAAAATTCACTTTATTGATCGACCTGATTTATCAAAAAATGGAGAAAATATGTCAACGAACCTTTTCCTACCTTCTTTTATTGCAAAAAAAATACATAATGTTATTGTACACAGTAATAAATAAATGTTTGAAAAATGGAAAATACAGGAGGAGGAGAAGGAGAATCATAATTTTAACGTTCACAGCCTTTTCCTTGGAGAGAGGAGCATTTTTTTTCTCATGGAAATTTATGCAGTGAAAATGACAATTACAAGTGGGATTCTTTAACGTGTGTGTCTCTGATAACCCTGTGTGTACTTTACTATGTGTGCTATAATGCCTATAATGTATGAGAGAGGAAAAATTTACATAATTCTGTGCTTTATAGCTAGCCACTCTCTTTGCGTTTATACAGCGTTTAAAGGCTTCCAAAAATGAAGAATGATGTGTCTGCTAAAACTTCTCTCTCTCTGTTCAGAGATAGGGAAGAGAGAGCGAGGAAAAAAGTTAAAAGGAGCAAAGATGTGTGTGTGTATGGAATATATGGGTATAATCATTATTTTGCATTGCTTTCAAAACTTCTCTTTTACTTAATGTCTTTCATGGTGTGAGTAAAAAATAGGAAATTTTTGTACTCCTGGCAGTCAGCAGTGTGTAAGTCGTACCTAAGTGTACAATATAGTAGAGAATCTATAGCAAAGTCAAAATAGGAGTCGCAAAGGCAGACTAAGGATAGAATTCGAGCTTCGCGCTGCTTTGAAATAAGAAAAAAAAATAAGAGAAGTATTTGAAAGAAATGGATTAGGGATTTGACATTTTTCTTAATTTCGGTTTTTGGAAACAACGGAGAGACTCTGTCAACCCCATCCGGTCAGCAATGCAGGTAATATATTAATCTTTTGACACAAATTCATTTCTTATTTGGTAACAGAGTTCTTTTGTCAATTCATGTTGACTTGTCTTGTACCTTCCCTTCTAATATACTTCTAAGTACAGTACATTGTGTGAATGAGCGAATGATTTTTTCTCACTCATCAAAATAAGACAAATGATTTGACTTGATTTTATTTTGTAGTGATGGACCATCGCGTGAAAACAATCGACAGGAAATACAGGTATATTAAAATCTTATTCATTTATAATAATGTCAACAATTTCCATTTAATATATACGGGTGGTTTTTTCTCTTTTTCTTTTTCTTTTTTGTAACAACAAAAATACAGATTAAGTGAAAGGTTTGAAAATGTGGAATTGGAATCTCTTTTTCAACGATATACCACCAAAGTCCAATCTCGTTCAGCCTTCCTCATTTTTGCTTTTGGAAATGCTTTACTTGCTCTCATCAATTTTCGATTGTCAATGGAAACATTGGCCCTCGCTCTCATCTCTGTTACCCTTTTTGCTCTTTGGATTTTCAATAACCGTTTTGGACATGAGTGGACACTTACAACTGCGTGGATATTGTTATCCATTGTTTTTGTTATTATTGCTATTCCAGCTCCTATTCCACATCGACTTGGTAAGAAAAAAGGAAATATTTTGTGAAAGATTACTGTATTTTCAAACTTTAAGTATTTTTTTTTGTTTTTTTCTGTAAAGTTGAGAATAGAAAAGTCCTTGAAGTTTTAAATATAAATTTACTTGGAACATGCCAAACTTGTGTTGTGTGTGTGTGTGCTTAGTAGATCATAATGTAAACAAATATACAGATTTTGGAAAAAAAAATGTGACGTTCACACTTTCCGTTTGTTTATTGACACAACACAGGTGTTGCAATGGTGGCAGCGGAAGGATCTTGGGCTGTCGGTACGCTTATTTTACAAGTATTAATTCATGTTCATAGAACTATGGTGGCTGACATGAGTTTTATATTTCTAATAATCTTTTTTTTTATTTGTTCCTCAGCCTACGTACTGTTTATTGCCTTTGTATCTTTAGAGATTCCTCTTTGGTGAGAAATTTATCTAGAAATCAGTCAAGGTTGTTGTTGTTGTGTACAAAGTATTTAACGGATGGGTTTATTCATTTTAGGATCGCGGGTATACTCTTTGTTTTACTCTTCTCTGGACACTTTGTCTGTGCTCTCCTCTTTGGTAATGTTTTTCGCTATTTCCAATGGCCCGAGTTGATTGCAAATGGACTCACATGGCTTATCATTGCCTTGACTGGCTTTTGGATTCATCGTCGGGCTGAGGGAGGAACTCGAAAAGCATTTCTTGATACACGACAATCCATTCAGTCCCGATTGGCTGCTCATGATGAAAATGACAAATTGGGTAGGTCATGTAATAAATAGATTCTCATTTTACCAACTTGTTTCTTCATATAAAAATACCTAGTATATTGATTTTTTTCTGCTTTTTAGAGAGACTATTGTTGTCGGTCCTTCCAGGTCATGTCGCCCATGAAATGAAGGTAACATTTTTTCTTGTGGTTAAAATTATCCTCAACTACTTACTTTTTGTAATTTTCAAATAAACAAAAAAGTTCTTTGAAAATTTTGTATTCATTTACAGACTGAATTGGTGTCTCCGGTGGCTCGTCAATTTCACAAAATATACATCCAGAAATATGACAATGTTTCAATAGTGTTTAGCGACCTCGTGGGATTTACTTTTTTATGTTAGTATATTTTTCGATTTATACTCCTTTCCCCTTGTCATCTACATTTTGAAAGTTGTGAAATGTTATCTTAACTTAATTTCTTTGTTTTCACTATAGCATCACATGTTTCTCCACATGAGCTAGTCCGATTGTTAAACGAGCTGTTTGGCAGATTTGACCTTCTCAGTACAGAAAATAATTGTCTTCGTATAAAAATACTCGGAGACTGCTATTATTGTGTCAGGTAAGTCAAGTTGACATGTCATATATTTGCCAGAAAGTTACAGTAGGTGTACAGGAATAATGCAAAATTTCCTTTCTCTTTTAATATTTTAGTGGCCTTCCGGAACCTAGAGCAGATCATGCAAGCTGTGCTGTAGAAATGGGTTTGGATATGATCGATGCCATTGCTTCAATACGGGGCAAGTCAAAAAAATGTTTCTTCATTGTGTTTTATTTTTCCAGTCTGTTACATGCTATTATGTGTGTATCTAGTGTGTATCTGTACGTGTGTACTTCAGACAATATACAATGGTCTTTTATTTATGTTGTAGATGCAACTGAATTTCAGCTCAATATGAGAGTTGGGATTCATTCCGGTCGTGTTCTTTGTGGAGTACTTGGTCTGAGAAAGTGGCAGTTTGATGTATTCTCAAATGATGTGAATATTGCAAATGCAATGGAATCTGGTGGAGAGCCTGGTCGAGTTCATATTACAAATGTAACGTTGGGGTATCTCGGTGGCGAATATCAAGTGGAACCTGGGAATTCTCGTACGGGAATTCTTCGAGAAAATAATATCACTGCATACTTTATTATTCCGCCACAGCGGAGACGAAAATTGTTACTCTTTAATACGCTCAAGGTTTGTGCACTGTCTTATTTATGATTCAAACCCATATCTTCGTATGTGTAGCAAATGGGATAAAATGAAAGGGATTCCTCTTAAGGGAGTACAACCTTAATACTTAAATGTTGGATATTGTTTTCCCTCTTTTATAGCTTCAACAACGTCGCAAATTATCCTTCAAAAATGTCTCAAATGTTGTTATTCAATTACTACATTCAATCAAATACTCAGTGGAAGTCCCTTTTGCTAATATGGCTGTTCAACCACCAGGTAAATCATTTTAAATGTTTAGAATACAAAATCTGTATTCTAACTCTGGTGGTCTGGTCTCAATGTTGATTTGTAATGCCTCTCTCTTTCTCTCTAGATGCTGGATCTAAGACCATTCCACATCGCAAAACAAAAGTAACAGAACGCTTTAAGAGACCCTTTAAAAAACGACATGCTTCCGTCCTTCACCAGCCGACTAATCGAGTCAATAAGTATTTGGCTCAAGCAATCGAAGCACGTTCCGTGGATAACGAAAAACGGGCTCACGTCAATGCCCTTAGTCTCTGCTTTAAAGGTTCAGTGATTACTCTCATCCTACGTTTCCTGCCACTCGGCTACTGTTAATTCAATAAAATATCTCATACAATCTAATGAAATAATGATGTACAAGATGCGTGAGGAGTGTATTTACAAGTGTTTCCTCTTTCTCTCAATTGTCATGTTGAAAGTACAATGAAATAATTTTATTCCTGTTTTATTGATTTTGAACAGATCGACACATGGAACGTCTTTTCTATTCAGACTCTGATCAAGGGTTTCCTGCTAGTTTGGCTTTACTTTTGGCAATCCTAGTTGGTGAGGGTCGTTAACATTTATTCGTGTAGAAAACTAATTGGTGCCCAACTTTCTTTGAATTTGATGATAATATCTAATAATATTATTTCATTTTGAAGTGATGGGAGCTGTACAGGCAACAATTCTTCCACGTACTTTCATCCTTTTACTCCTATTCCTCACGGCCTTCGCTTGGATATCGATCGTCTTAATGATTTGTGAGTGAACATGATTTTAGAAAATGTCCTCTCCACATTTTCTTGTGTAACTATTTATAAGTGTAGAACAATTTACAAATGATGAACGTTTAATGTGCTTTCTAGTACTCGCAACTAGACTTCGCCTCATCATGTGGGATTTGGCTAGGTCTCCCTTACTCAGAATTGCCATCTCGGTCTTCTCTGTTGTTCTCGTTTATGCTGTTGGACAAGTCAATGTTGTAAGTGATCTTCCCTTAAATTTTTTTGACCCCTATCTATCGTCAAAATTTACGCTATGTTTTTCTACCTTCTACCCTTTTTTGTAGTTTACATGCCGGACGGATGATTTGTGTGGGAATGGAACATTAAATGACAACGTGTCGACTTTGACAGAAGCTCCTAGTAAACTTATTGAGGAACATCGATGGTAAGTTCTTGTTGAGAATTTTTCTTCATTATGTAAGTTTTTCGCTTTTAATTGTAGTGACAAAGGAAACTAATATGTATATTTTTTCACATTTCACAGGTGCCCATTACCTCATTACATTGTCCACTCTTGTACACTCTCATTTGTAGCCATTGCATTGTTTTTGAAGTTACCCTTTCCTCTCAAAGCAGCTTTGCTCTTCATCGTTGGGGTGAGTGTATACAATTATTTGGCATACGCCACACGCACTACTACAAAAACTCTTTGTCGTAAAAAGAGTAGTCGAGTATAATCTAATTTTGTTTGTTGTATTTCTTTAAAGTCGATGTACTCTCTTCTTATACTCATCACACATGGATTTGTCTTTGACTGCTACGACGTTAGAACCGAGTAAGTTCAACATTGTTAAGCAGAATGACAATGGAGAGTATTTTGTATTAATACCACGTATTATCGATCCTCCTCAACGAACTGGTTGAGGGGGGTAGCGTGAACATGGAGTTGATGATGGTATATTTTTTTCACACAGTGCTTTAGTTTCATCGAAATACGTGGCTGTTATCCACATTTTATTGTTCCTACTCACGGTTCTGGTACGTCTGAATCTTCTTGTTCAACATGAAATAAAATTTTTAATAATTTTTTGACTTTTGTTACAGGTGTAAAACTATTTTATATCATTTTAAAAGTTTATTCTTTCTCTTATTTTTTCAATGACAATTTCTCTTACAGTTTCATGCCAGACAAATTGAGTGGATGGCCAGGCTGGATTTTCTCTGGCAGTTCCAAGCCCATTCAGAAAAGCAGGAAATGGAGGCACTTCAACAATCTAATAAGGTAGACTTTTTCTCTCTCTATTTATCTCACTCTCCCCGTTCTCGCTCCTCCTCGTCTCATTTCCTCGGTGCTGCAATAATAAATTGCTTTAATTCCTGCACGTCCCAAGACTCTAATATCACCGAGCTGTAGGCATTACACGTGTGCTCCTTCAAACCAGTAAAACTTGAGCTTCTCTCAGTTTTCATTTCCGTAAATGCCTTTCCCTACTTTTACTCACACGACGTTTTTAAATCTGGTTCTGGCCATTTGCTCTGGACATTCTATACTGGACTTTGAGTGTACATACCTACCTACTCCTTTTTCCAGCTTATCCTTGATCCCCTCTATATTAATATCTTTCTGTCCATTGTGTATGTATTTTTAAAAAATAATCCTTGTAAATGACCACACTAGTGCAAGTTTTCATTGCACTCTTGGGCATTTTACAATTTGCAATTTAATAAGGAAATTCTTTTCTTCTGACAAAATAATGGAATGTAATTTGTTTTCTATGAATTGATTTGTTATGTATTTACTTCTTTGCAGAAAATACTATTCAATTTGCTTCCCGGCCATGTTGCTCTTCATTTTTTGGAATTCCGAAATAACATGGACTTGTATCATCAGAGCTACGCCAAAGTTGGTGTTGTCTTTGCCACAGTTACCAACTTTCAAGAATTTTACACCGAACTCCTTAACGATGGCGTGGAATGTCTCCGACTCCTTAATGAAATTATTGCTGATTTTGATGAAGTGAGTACTACTTACACGTAATAGTAATCTGTCCTTAATTACAGTAATTAATTGTAATACTCTTTTATCCCTTGTTGTTATATACAATCTTACTTTTGATGTACTATGTAATACCATAAGAAGAAACTGAAAGTGTTGTATCCGTATGGTAGTCGCCTTCATAAAAGTAGCAAGTAACAGCTTGATGAGAAAAGTTTTTTTCCTTCTTTTCTAGCTAATGGGGGAAGAGCGTTTCAGTTCAATCGATAAGATCAAAACTGTTGGCTCAACATATATGGCTGCTGTTGGCTTAATCCCGGACTTTCGTATTGAGGATACAAACGAATCCATGTACGTTATAATATGCATTGTGTCACATTGTATGATAGCTTTTTGATAAAGCCAATCTTACATCTACACAGTACAAGTTTTATACAAAATGTATGATCATTTCTAGAGAAACGAAAAAAACGATCATGAGACACAACTCTGTCCTCCTTTGAAAGTTTCAGTCTCTCGTAATGCATGCCTAAACCCTGCGGTGTCTCATGAATTTTCGTTTTCCGGCCTGAGCACAAATTATTCTCGTTATCGTTAGTCATTTAATTACAATTAGTTGTAGTGTGTTCATCTTTTTGAACACAAAAAAATAGTCGTGATAGTCAGTTCCAGCTATTTGACACACAGTCATGTCTGGAAAGGGAAAGAAAACGGTAGTAAAAGAGAGTGAGAAGATTCATAATTGGCTTTTTCCCAAACCGTGTGTCACTTTGGGTGATGTTCCAGTAGTCTCTGGTCATGATGTTCAAGGTAAGTTGTCTCATTTATACATACTACATATGTATAACTAGTCAATGTTACTTATAGTACTTTACAATAAATATGCAATAATACAAATATTCTGTCATAGAACCCTTGAGTCCAGCTTCCTCTGGTTACGCTAGTCCTGGACTTCAGTCAAGTAATTCTAGTGTGGTGGATTTGACATACTCAGGTGATGAGTGTGAAGCAAAAGAAGCCATACAATTGGATGAGGAAATCGACAAGGCGGAGGATATCAACAATTGGATCCAAAATATGAAGAGTAGTGTGGATGAGGGTGTAAGTTGACCATTATAATTGATCCATCCTTTTCATTTGTCAACTTTTGTGTACGTACGATGTACATGACATAATACACACTTACCGTGTGTGTTTTTTTATTTAATTAGAAATCTCTCATTGAGTTGGCTCCCCAATTGATCCGGAAAACAGGCCAGATTTTAATTGAAGGGGATGTTGGTCTCACGAAGGAGATGGAGAAAGTATTACTCGACATGCTATACAAAGCTGCTGATGAGATTGAAAATAACAACTCATCTACTGATGAAAGTCTAGAAACTTCTTCAAAGAAGAGCAGTATGGATGATGGACATGGCTTGTCGTACCATAAGAGGAGGAAGATGATGAAGGATCCTGAGGTAATAAAGATACTAATATTTTTTATTAATTATTTACTCTTATTATTGCTTTCATGAAAAGTGTGCGTGTCAGAGAGAAAAAATAATATACAGTATTTTTTCTCTCTGACACGCACACTAGTGTCTGTCCCCGTTGGTGATGTAATTGATACAAGATATCAAAGACCAGCTGTGGAACAAAAAAGACAAAGGAGGAGGAGGAGGATCATAATATTGTTTAATTAAAATTAATTTTGGAAAATTTTATTTTTATTTTTTTTGTAGAAAGCTGAAAGTATTCTTGAAGAGGATCTTTTTATTGACAAAAATTGGATTAACTATGATCCTGAGTTAAAAGCTTTTAATTGTCAGGCACCAAATTGTCCAAAGAAGGATGGCAAATTTGCCCCTGCTACTTTCGTTGAGCATATTCTACAAGAACACTTTAAGAAAACTTTTATTTGTCCCATGGAATTTTGCTCTGAAAACTTGAACTCTGGTTCAAATTTGGTGGCACACCTACGAAACAAACACAAACTTCAAGAGGGTGATGACAGACTCATGAATGTACCTGCAAAGAATCCACATTACGTTCAACTATCCAAATACGTTAAAGCTCTAAAAGATAAATTGGATGCTACAGCTTTTGTCCCGTCTACGACTAGTTCAACCAGAAAAGCCCGACCAGGGGCAGTTCAGAATGACAGCCCATCGACGGATCAAGTGGATTTCTGGTTAAACGATTTTTATGGAATTGAAGCAAAAGCTTTTGTAAGTTGCATTTCAAATTTAAATTGTTCATATTACTATTAGTGCAACAATTATTTCTTTTCATTTATTATTTATTTTGTTGTGTATAATTAACAGCAGAAAGAATGGGAAAAGAACCAACGTCCTTTGTATTCTCTAGTCAATGGAGTGTTGACTATTCATGGGACAGTCAATGATGCTAGAGGTAATAATAAAATTAGAGACTCCATATTTTGTATGAATTATTCTTTGTATTATCGGAATGTGTACATTAAATTTACATTTTTACACTTTTACTTATTTCTTTACAGAATTGATTGTGTTTCTCCCATTTGACAACGGAGAAATTAATGTATTGTTTCGGACAAGGACCCACGCTCGCGGAAAACTTGGGTCACTGGACTCGAGCAGACGCAAATGCGTTTCCAGTTCTTTGAAAGTGTGTCGATCCAATGCAAATTCCATTGGGAAGGTAAGAATTTATGTTTCATCATTTTCCACATACGTACAAAGTACTATTTTATTGCAAAAACAAAGTACTTCATTTTCTCTTGTTTAATTTAAGGGTGCTACTCCTCTCCCTCAGTATTCTGTGGTAGCCTCATTTTGTGAAATGGGAACAGGGACTTTAGGTGAACCTGTATCAGCTGAAATCGAAGTTAAGAATCTTTACCGTAATATATTGAGTCGTTCTGGAGAGACGAATGCCGTTAAGATTTTTTCACTACCAAAGTTAGACGATCCAACAAAAATTGAGAATACTGCGCTGGACATTGTCAAGAAGTACAGGAATCTCCTTCAGCCGATACTTAACAAAATGAAGACGACATGACTCCCTCAAAATTAATTCACATTTTTTTAATATAAAAATCTACTTATATTGTTTTCAAAATTAATTCAATTTATCTTTTTGTGATGAATACTTGTTTAATTATATGTTAAGTATTTCCACATTATTACAATGTATGTTGTTTTTTACTCTCTAACGAATTAAAACGAATGGTAACGTCATGTACATTCATTATAGTCTTGTTCATTTATTGAACATTATTCTACATGTTGTACGTCACAATGCATAAAATTAAATTGAGGTTTTCCCGACCTAACCAGATACCCACTTTTAGGTACCTTTCAACACTTGTAGAGTACGTGTTTGGAATGCGAGAACGGCTAGTAGTCATCAACGAAAATTCCTACAATAATTTTATGCTTCGTGTCGGACTCAATATTGGTCCAGTGGTCGCCGGAGTGATAGGAGCAAGAAAACCACAATATGGTAAATCATTTGTGAATGCTGTTGTTTTCATTCTATATATATTGGGCGTCTTCATCTGCTAATACTTATATACTTATTTATGTTTGTCAAAATGTACTAGATATATGGGGGAATACTGTAAATGTTGCAAGTCGAATGGATAGTACAGGCCTTCCAAATCACATACAAGTAACTGAAGAAGCGTACAAAATCCTACACGTAAGTCATGCAAGCCGTTATAATCGAAAAAATTCATTTCATCCTGTGGATTCCTGTTGTTTGTGATTACTCGAGTCTAAAATAATTCTTATTTTATTGCTTCGCAGGTATGTCCTTATGAGTTTCAGTGTCGGGGTAAGGTGAAAGTGAAGGGAAAAGGAGACATGACAACATATTTCCTGACAGACCGGAAACAGTCGACAACAATGCGAATCGATGAAATCCAACAAAGAAATCCGGCTACTGGTCGTTATAATATGTTTGGTGGAATAGCTACACCACTGGGTAAAGAACAAAATTAGGAATTTCAAATTTTAAAATTTCAAATAAGAATTTCTTATCCTTCAGTTTAAGTACTATATTTTAATAATATAATATTTTTGATTGTTGTAGCATTTGTTGGACCCCTCAAGTCATCAGCTGGAGCTGCTCCAAATGGTTCAGCTCCTCCGTTACCGCTGCGAACAAATCATGTACCCATTGCTCATAATAATCATATCGGAGGTGGAGTCTCAGGATCAGGTTAAAAAAATAATAAATAATTCAATGATTAATAGTTTTCTTGTAACGTATTACTCAATAAATTTATGTTTGTGGCGTTTTTTCAGGACCAGAAACAGAACCACTTTTACCTCCTCCAGGTAAGCTAATAAATTAATTATACGTATCTCAAGTTCTTTACACTATGATAGCTTAAGAACGAACCAAACATTTTTTTCATTACACTCTTTTAGGTCCTCCACCTCCACCACACAGAACGCCACAAATGCGAGTCAATGTAAGTTGAATACGGAGTACAGGCTCTATGTTAAACAGAGTATTTAACTTGACTCTTCAGTTACGTATTATTTTTTTTAAAAATTCAGGTCGGTCCGTTGAACCCTCCCCCACCACCTCCAACAAATAATAATATTCTCGTCGACTCTGAGCTGGCATGGCCTAGGATAGCCAAAGTGTACCCTTCAGAAAAACGTACTTCTCCCGTAAAAAGGACTCATAGTGATCGTGTGACACCTACCAGAGAAACACCATTACGAAGTGGAAACACTAGAATCCTCCCTCCACATTTGGAGTCATCCGGTCATCACCACCATGGTCATCATCATGGGCATGGTCAGAGGAGACTCGGTGGTAGAAATATGTCAGAAACAAGTTTACTTCCGCGAGCTCAGAGACCGAAACCACATGCTGTTCCAGTCCCCTATTCTTCTGCTGATGATATTTCATCTCTTAATCGAACCTCTGAAAGGTTAGAATTAGTTTTTTTACTTTTTAATAGATCCCCATATTTAGGAAAAGTTGCATCAAAAAGTTACATTCAAATGGACATTTTCTTTTGCCTTTTAGCTCCTCTTCCTCCGACGAATCTCCATCTCAATCACCTCCTCCTGGACATAGTCAAAATCATAGCGGTAGAAAGTCTGACGGCAGTAATAGTGAAAGTAATTCCCATCCTTTGCATAATCATAGTCATAATCATCATCATCATCATTCAAAGCAACATAACCATGGAAGAAATCCTAACAACATTGGCCCTAATGGGAACCACAAAAAGTTACCACCTACACCTGACCTTGCAGCATTGAAACAACTTTGTGCTACTGCAAATTCTTCAGATGGACTGTACGATAACAACGTCAATGTTTTGCATTTGGGCTCAAGCAATCCACATCAGGGTGAGTAAATGTGAAATCGTTGAATTTAATCTTTATTATCATGTCTTGTAACAGCTCTTCAAGGCTCTATGTACGTACTTATTTGCTCAATTTGTGAATGACTTTTCCCTGATTTTAGATGGTGCACATCATCATAATTTCAATAATAAAGAGAGACCAGGTGGCAAGATGGCCAATGCCTCAACAAATTATATTGGGGATTCTTGTGCAAGCTTTGAATTTATGGGTGGTAGTCAAAATAATAGTAATATTAGACTTAAAGTTGGAGGTGTACTGGAAGAAAATGAACCACCGTTACTTCCTCGCAAATCTCCTTCTCCACGTCAAAAAGGATTTGGAGAATCTGACAAGAATGTGGACACCGCATCCCTTGGCTCTCTTTCCAGTCATCATCAACAATCGTTGGCTTTGAGTAATAAGTCTGGAAACGATGATTCTAGTGATCATTTGGATCAAAGTAAAGTTTTACAAAATGCATTTATTTCAATTTAATTATTTACTGTATAATGTTGCAAGGTATTAAATCTAACATTATGGTTTTTAAAAATATAGGAAATCGTAAAGACTCCTCATCCCAAACTGAAAAGTCATACGTTAATAAGGGAAGTAGAATTTCGGATTTTGAAAAAGAAATCAAAAAGTTATTAGAACGACAGCAGCTACCCCAAGTTGATGAATTGGCATCTGTACAGAAAGTTTTATCTGTCATGGATAAACTCAGGTAAGATTTGATAACTAAACCTACTTTTTCTGTAATCATTTCAGTTGACTTCATATTACGAAGGTTCATTGCGACAATGTAGGAATACACACAGTAATAGGACGGTGATTTATTTTAATTGTTGTCTGTACCCGTTGATGTTAATGCTCGTCAATGAATGTGTCACATATTCGTCGTATTTAAAACATTGTTCCTTCCTCTTTAAATTGAATTACTCGTTATTATTTCTGCTTGCTCGTCTGATAGGTTTTTTTTATAAAAAATGAATTTGCAATATGTCATACCATTCAACTAGATGCTGCAAATCTGTTTTTCAGCGCTTCGTTATAGGGAAAAAGAATGTTTTTATGCACACACACAATCACAATGGATGATTATGTTAATGTCGTCAGGATTATGTGATTATGTTGAGCTAAATATGTTTTTAATGTTATGATTTTGTCAAAAGTTTTGTTTCATTTCCATATGTTTATTTTGTTTTTGACATTGGTCATTTTCCTCACCTCTGACTGTGGTAATGCAATATTGCATTGCGCCCTTAAAAATAATTACACGGACGGAGTGTAGATGTGGAGCACCTTCAACATCCGCTGCAGCCATGAAAGCCAATGACTTTGGCACGGCAGGCGGGAGTACAAGTACGAATCAGATAGGGCTAGCAGCACTGCAACAAAAAGCCCTGAAACAACAAGAACAGTTGGAAAGAACAACATCATTTGGATTCCGATTTCCATTACAGATGAGTCCACTTCTACAACGAGCTGATTTTGCCAAAAATTTGAAGAAACCTAGGCGAGTTTTAGAAAAAAAAATGCTACGGAATTAAGTATTATTAGCTTCAAATGACATGGGGTTGGGATCCTCGATCTTCTCTTTACTCTATCTCTATTGTACATTGATTCTACGACGTGTAGGAGGGCGTTGACTTTTGTGCTCAGAGAGACACCCTCTCATCTTCAACTAATATTTGAACGAGTGTTTCTGCTTTCCTGATTAACTTGCATGATGTTATCTAATGGTTTTTGTTCTCTCCTTTCTGTTGGACAATGCTTCCTTGCTTTTCAAATATTCTAACTACGCTGTGGGTCTTTTTAGCTGCATGAATTTTTAAGACAATTGCTTGTTCGTTTTTGTAAACAAACAATTACAAATTGTGTGTAGTTGCAACTCTGTTGTCCAAAATTGTTGAGGAACAAACTTTCAATCTGCTACAATCCTTTAAAATGGGTTTAATTTAATTAATTAAGACTACTGTCACTACATGGTCGAAGTTGAATTTGTATTCTTACATTTTTTAGTAGTTTTGCTTTTTTGGTAGTTCTAATATCCTCTTGTAGTGGATAATCAGGGAGCAAAGAGGTTAAAAATTCATAATTTAATTCGAATGTTGCTTTATAAATTCGATTAGGAAAGAGGCTAA
Organism: Pygmarrhopalites habei; assembly: GCA_009870185.1. Lineage (NCBI taxonomy): Eukaryota > Metazoa > Arthropoda > Collembola > Symphypleona > Arrhopalitidae > Pygmarrhopalites > Pygmarrhopalites habei. The sequence goes on from WJFB01002272.1 coordinate 17,348, forward strand.
GGATTCAGAATACGAAAATATTTCTGAAGAGGATGATGGGAGAGAAGAGGAGGAAGGTGACAAAGAGGAGGAGGAAATACGTCGATTTGAAGAAGAAGAAAAACGGTTGATGGAGAAAGGTGAAAAATTAAATTTCTATGCAGATCCTTATCGTGCATTTATTCATCTACGATGCTTATGTGAAATTTCCCTTTTTTTGCAGCAGATGAACAGAGTCAGTCAGAGTGGAGTGACGAAGATGAGAGTGAGGATGATCGACAAGTGGATGGTGACCAAGAGTCAACTGGTTATGCCACCGATGACCCAAATCTTGAGAATGTGAGTACAAATTCGGTTTCCTCCTAGTTTAAAGAGCTTTTACTCACCTGCATTGTAATTTTCTAAATATAATAATAATGTGTATTTCAGTTATCAATAACGAACGAAAATGGCCTCACCGATGCAGAAGGTAGTTTTTTTATAAATACAATAAATATAATCATTTGGTGTTGAATGTACAATAAATTTCTGGAAATATTTTTATAGGTGCAATGAGTGACGTGAATTCGAGGTAAACCACTTTTCATAATTTCTAAATTGCTCATTTTTTGCTTTTATTTATTTCTTGAACAACTTATAACACTGAGAAATCTTTAATACAATTACAGATACGGCGATGATGATGTGAGTATTTCTTCGTCACGAGCTTCATCCCGCCTTTTTTCCGACGCACTACTGAGTGTTGACAGGCAAGTGATATTTTCGTAAATAATATTAAATCAAATGTATTTAAATGCATTAATTTCTCTTATTTAATATGAATTTACAGTCTGAATACCATGTTTGAAGACTCTGAGTATGAATTCTCGGACACTCATCTATCAAATCTCCGCAACATGTCAGAATCAATAGCCCGTTTATCGCGTTTTGACTCAAGTGACTCGTTACATTAGTGTGATCATATTGCAGTTAAAGTGGCATACGATTTATACTTCCTAAAGTATACACACAGTGAGCTAGAGGATAATCATACGAATACAAATGTAAGAACCCAAAAATTTGTTAAATAACTTGAGACACTTGACTACATTTGTAGACGATTTTTAGAGCAGACTGATAATTTTTAAAATTATATTTAATTTATGATATTCTATGTTTTAATCTTTTTAGGTAAGCCCAGCTTGTCATGACCTACAGAGTCGTCGTTCTCGTCCTCCTCTCTTTCTTTACAATGTCTTCATAGTTCAGTTCTGGGATACAAAGTTTTGAAATCGTTCTTCAACTGATCCTTTTCAAACTGACATTAACTTTGCGTAATTTGAGTGACCACAAAAATGTGGGTTGATTTTGGATGGATGCTGACCAGTACTTTACGTATCAGACCGAAATTGAACAAGTAAAAAAATGTTCCTATGCCCTTTTATAACATGACTTTGAGCAGCTATGTCAGTGGCATCAAGTCACTTTAATTAATCAACCAAATTTGTTTTTATGGTCACTCAAAAGGCAGAGAAATAGACTAATGTATACTCTCTAAACTCCTTTTCCTCACATACCAAAGTTTTTTTTAATCTTCGAGTTTTTACGAGGTGGAAGGTCCGACTCCTGAATTGTGAAAGTCATCATCATCATTCACAAGTTTAAGGATGGCTATGGGCAAATACGTTACAATTGTGAATATACTTACCATTTACTATTTGTAATAATTGTAATAATATTAATAACATTAGCGATAGGTATATTTGATATGATGAGGGAATTTTTTCCAACTGCCAAAGAGAGGATGCAATTTGTAAGTAGATTGAATCTCGACAATCTTTTTTTGTTTTTTTTGTACTGTGTGTGTTGTTTAACAATATAAATACTTCGGAAACTGTGTAATCAAGTAAGCTAGTAAGAGGAAGACTTAGTTAACATGCAAAGAGTAAGTAATAATAATAATAATGATTAACTAGACTGTAAGTTATCATTATATGACATTTCAAAAGAAATTCATGCAATATTTTTCACTTCTTGTTCGTAATCGAAGTCATTATTGCCTTCTTATTATCGTTGTGGGTTGGTACCGTGTGTTAGGAAATTACATACCACAATTTTTTTAGTTACTCATGAATGCTTGCTCCAAACGCTTGTCTTTTGTACAATTATCATTATTAATAATAATTTATTATTTCACAATACATTACTATGAAAAAAAACATTATGTATCTGTACTACGACCTAGAATCTCTATTACCAAGATCGCAATTGACCGAGTGAATACATCCCTGTGTCAAGGGGAACTGTAGCTATTTTATGTATTCTCAATATTATTATTATTTTGTGTTTTGTGTCTTACATTCGAAGCATTTACCGATCGGACTTATTATTATTATTATTGAAGATTGATTGCATTTTACCAGTATATCAAAAAAATAAATAAAAAATCATTTATGTTTGACTATACATTTGTGTTTGTTTCGAGTCCTTCATTTCATCGCTGTCCTCCTCTCTAATCTCATGGGAGTTTGTGCAGCCGGCAGAATAAGCTACACGAACATAACTATGGCTAACGTGATTTTTGTAATGAGAAGACCTTCTACCTGTCCGGTGTTAAAACGACACGATATATTTTAAATATTATATTACTCAGTCCATGTTTCTTCCGTCAATTTATTGAAAATTAATAATATTGCGGCTTACTGGAAGCTAACTTAGCTTGGATTGGATGACTAGGTCAATGTCGGTTTTGTGGGTCATTGTTGTCTTGAGTTGACGTTGAATTTTCCACAGCTGAATATGGAGGAGGTGGAAGGACTGTCTCATGGGTCATATGGGTTTCATAAGGAGCGGGTGCTATATCAATGAAATGATCCGGGTAGTACATTGGCACTGGCCGTCCAGGAGTCATAAAATTTCCCGCAGTAGAATCAGAGTATCCTGTCACATTCAGTTTTTCAAGAAAAATATAATATTTGTCTGAAATTTATGAAAATTTTATGAAATGAAATCAATTTGTGTAAATACCCATATTCCTTTGAGCCATCTGAAATTGTTGAGGAGTCCACCGTCGTTTATTCAATGTACACCTTGTACAATAGTAACAACAAACAAATATCCCGATATGACACACAGTGGGATGATAGTAGCCAACACGATGAGAATTACCAGTCTGGAAATTCATTGTGGACAATTTAAGTATAATTAAGGTAAATACACTAAAGTATACAGGGTGACAAGAAACCTTTGTCGCCCCTCCTACAGCTGACACGGGGCATGACAAAAAAAATCCAAAAGTACAGTTTTGTAGACCTTGCGATTCTAGATCAAGCCTACGTCATATCAGGTCAAAAGGTCAAAGCGTTTGACCTACAGCC